>JAVSBV010034230.1:0-11518 GCA_033117975.1 Parotocinclus spilosoma | reverse complement strand
ACAATTGATACAGTATTACAATCCAAGCAATTGTGGGTTAAGGGTCTTGCGCAAGGACCCAACCGTGGCAGCTTGGCAGAGGTGAGATTTGAACCCTGGACCTTCTGGTCCAGAGTCCAGTACCTTAACCACTAGGCTACCACAGTCCCACCACTTGCTAAATCTAGCACTATTTGCAAAATGCACAGTATCTCACAAATGTGAGTACATCCCTCACATTTTTGTAACTATTATCAAAAGTGTATAGGTTACTGAAAGTGAGGTGCAGCATGTTGACAAGACCATACAGCGATTTAACAGGACATGAGAACAGGTCTCACCATGGTTGCTTGTAGACGTTGAGTGCATGTGCTCAGCATCACATCCAGTGGTTCGCTTTTTAAAATAGAAGCAGAAGTGCTGCCAGCATTACTGCAGAGGTTTAAGAGGTGGGGGGTTAGCCTGTCAGTGCTCAGAGCATACGACACACACTGTATCAAATTGGTCTGCGTGGTTGTCATCCTAGCACAAAAAAAGCCTGCAAACAGTTTGCTGAAGACAAGCAGACAAAGAACATGAATTACTGGAACCATGTCCTGTGGTCAGGTGAGACCAAGATAAACTTTTGTTTTAGTTGGTGTCAAGCGTGTGTGGTAGCAACCAAGTAAGGAGTGTAAAGACAAGCATGGTGGTGAGAATGTCATGATAACTACCCCAAATACAGCTCCAAGATGACCATTACCTTGCTAAATAAACTGAGGGTAAAGGTCAAGCATGTATCCAGACCTAAACCCTATTAAACATTCTCAATTGGAAGGTGGAGGAGCGCTAGGTCTCTAACCTCCAAGAGCTCTGTGATGTCCTCATGGAGGAGTGGAAGAGGATTCCAGTGCAGCATGTGAATCTCTAGTATACTCTATGGCCAAGAGAGTTAAGGCAGTGATAAAAAATAATGGTGGCCACAAAGAATATTGACACTTTGGCCATTTTCACTTAAGGTTGCACTCAATTTTGTGGCCAGAGGTTTAGACATTGATGGCTGTGTTTTGAGCTATTTTGAGGGAAGAATTTACACTGTTGTACAAGCTGTACTACTTTACATTGTATCAAAGTGTTAGATCTTTAGTGTTGTACCAAAAAAAAAGATATATAAAATAAATTTTTTATCGATACTCGCCTCAGGCATATTCCCAGTGAAATAAATCCAGGACGTGCAAATTTTATCATTCCATCACGCTCCAGGCCTGAGATATGACGATTTGAAAAGCACCTAAATTTAAGGTCCGGCACTCACAAATCCTATTATATAAGTCTAATGTTATTGGCTTATTTAAAATTCTGCTTAATCGGAACAAAGAATAAGAAAAAAAAGCCACAAGTCGCCAGTTAGAGCGGATGCAAAGTGGGTCAGCAATTTATGGGAGGATTTTTGGGATCACCGGGAGAATTTATGTTTTTTTCAAAGGTCAGGAAATCCGAAAGAGCAAAACCATGGAGGTGAACACGCCCACCACTTTCTTGGTTTTGTTCAAATGCAGTCCGTCAAGAGAACGCGTCAGATCACACTGAATAATTTCTTCAAACGTTGACTTGAATTTTGTAAGAACTTGTTTTTTACAGTATTATGCTTCGCATACCTATACATTGTTGTTGTAGATCGTTTCGAAAAACTTGGTTGCAAAGTTCGTAAGCAACAGTTGTTCTTGTTTATATGTTCGCTATACATTCGCACAATAAAGGTTTAATAAACATTTAATATGTTACATAGCACGCCCTGTCTTGTAACATAGGGCATGTTCGTTTAATTGGACCAGCCGGTTATTAGGACCAAAACGATCGTGACCCGATGTGGTCCGATTAACTGGATTGGACTGTATTAACAATATACAGGTGAGCATTGCTTAACATCCAGAACATGTTCTGTGCAATCTGTGGATCTAGATGTTGTCTGAATTCTCTGAAATCCAATATGGAAGGTGCTGCAAGTTTCCATTCATGTATTAATATTTATTGATTACCAATTGGTTTCTTAATATCAGCATAGCTTGCTAATAAAAAGCTTTTTGTTTTTATTTAACATTGCATCAACATCTACAGCTATTCACAAATTTAGCAAGATTACATCACACATATTCATATGGGACCAATTTAGAGCAATTCATTAACCTAACGTCTGTGGGAGAAAACCAAAGTACCTGGAGTAAACCCATATGGACACAGGGATAGCTCCATACAGGCAGAGTCCAATATTTGTATTAAACTGGGGATCTCTGGAACTGTGTGCAGCACATTAATTCACTCAGCCCCTTCTAAACACAGGGGATTCCTGATCACTCTCTCTCTTTAACACATACATTTATGGAGTGATAAACTATGCTTTATTTGACAGCTCAAAGTATTTCTTATATATTTACAGAGTGAGTGAGTATATCAGGAGAGAACTGAGAAGCATGCAGAACCTATGCATGAGAGGCTGTGAGAAACAAGCACATTGATGGCTGTGTTGTAAATTTGTAAATTTGCGCTCCTAAACTCAGATTTAAGTAATTCACCTGAGTGGCAAGATCTCAATCCTAATTTCGATTAAATTCACTGAATTGCTATAGGCTACAGGATCAAATTGATCTCAAATAATTTGCATTAGCTTATTCATACATTTTCAAACTGGATGCCGCTGATCCCGGTACATCAGATTTCTAAATCTATGCTTTTAATACCGCTCTGGGTCCATCTGCTGGACAAAAGATATTATAGCAATTTTTGTTTATGAAGAAATTGTAATAATATAATACATATGTTACATTTGTGTTATATGAACTTCAAATTAAAAGTTAACAGAACCATTATCAATTATGACAATTATATATAATTATTTTTGGCCATAAGCGATCCGACGCTATGCGATGCAAACATGACAAATTACTTAATTTTCTTATGATTTTCAATCGCTGTTGATTTGTCTCCTATTGTACTAAGACTAACAGAACTACAACACTGTAATAAATGAAAACTATAAACTATAATAAATAATATTTTTGTAATGTTGTTTTTTGGTAAAGTGATGTTTTAGTTGAATTTACAATTATACAACCATGAGCCAAGAATTTAGGATCATTGCATCTGCCACAATGTTAAGGCATGGGTCAGTTGACTGCCACATGAAGCCCGGACCTAGAGTTTTCCAGCCAAACATTGCCCTGAACATTACACTCCCTTCCCTGGCTTGTCTCTTACCGACAGTGCTACGGTGCCATCACTTTACAAAGTGAGTGACATGTCTGTCCATGCGATGCCAATGGAATCTGGTATTGTTGATCTAAACAAACTTGTATTGCTACAGTTCATTTCTCGTAATTGTTTACATGTCTATGTCTTTTGCTAATTAAATGGTAGAAAAATTGAATAAAGATTAAACCACCTTGATTGTCAGGTTGTTTGACAAGTCTCGTCAGTATTACTGCAGATGACATGTTCATTATACATGTACAGTACTGTGCAAAAGTTTTAGGCCACCATTAGATTTGTTCTTTTAGCAAAGGTATATAACCATTAATAACAAAGATTTTTTGGTCCACTGATCTATTTAATTTTTTGTAAGCTTTTCCCATTGTTCCCCCATCACTGGCTGCTATCATTCCAAAAACACTATTTCTGATCAAGCTTCATTAGACGGTGGAAGCTGTCGACGTAAAAATCCTTATGAAGATGCTATTTCTCTTGTGTAAGAGGTGGGATACACTAAATACCACTTTTCGCTACTGCTTCTGTACTCAATACCATATTCTAATTTTCTGTCTTTATATGCTGCTGTAATGTAAATATAGGGATATTTTCACAAAACAAACTGCACACAAACAATAAATAAACGTCAGAGATACCACTGAAAAACAGGAGTCAAACGTTACCTACACAACACGACATCTGAAGTCTAAACTGTTATCACTTTATCGATGAAATACACAACACTGATTAACAATCACAATTAACACACTGTAGAACCAAAATACAAATGTGCCCAATGGAATATAAACATAAATAATTGCACACATCCAAGAGAGAACGAGTCCACTTGAAGAAATAGAATTTCCAGAACAAGCTAAGTAGGATCACATTTTCAACACTTAAAACTTTTAATTAAGGAAATCCATAATGGTGCTACTAGTAGGAAGTCACAGCAAACAAATAACTCACACTGATCTAATCTAATGGAGGCCTAAGACTTTAACACAGTACTATACAAAGGAATATGCATAGGAATGATAATCTCTATGCTAAATGGCCATTGAGTGCAGATTACTATAGAGACCATGATGAAGTGCAGATACCGACTGCCAGTGTATATCCAGTATTTATGTCTGTTTTAAAAAATATGGGGACATTATGACTCAACTTCTTAGAATGATGTATTTGACCATTTATATGCAGTATTAGAGGTGTGTGGCTTGTTTCTGACAATGTAATGATTGTGTTACATTTTGTAAAACAGGTAATCGATTTAAATGGTTATTAACCCTACATTACTATAGTCTAATTTTGTCTTTTATGATGTATGTAAATATCAAATGTGTATGGTGCATAATGAGTACATAAAGGTGTCAGGGATTATCTCACTTTGTCCATAAAATACACAACCAATAGAGAAATAGTTAATTTGAGGAAACTAATGTACAGGCAATGTCAATGCAGTATCACCTGTTAAACACTTTAAACTCTTAAGTATGGACATTTGGTACTGCTCTACTAGTTGGAAGTCACAGCAGTCAAATGACCAACACGCAGCACTTCTATGTATATGTAGGTCAGGCCAGCATGGTGCTTGTATTGTTAAGGTCATTTCACACAGACAGATTTTTGCATATGAAAAACAACGTACATTAAGTTCTAAAAAAGAAAACACTTATATTAATGGCATCCTCCACAAAGAGTCTGGAATTGATGGACTGTAATGCTAAATAAAATTTAATTAATCTGAGTCTGTTCCGACTCATGCTTTGCTCAATGCATTAAAATCAGCCTAACCAAACAGAGCTCTGTTGTCATGCTGAACAGCTCAACCTGCTTGTCGCAGAGCACAAGAGCTTTTATGACAAGCAACACGCTGACTATAAAAATGGGGATGTTAAATAGAATCACCCTTCTCTACTAATCTTTGTGTTTGAAAAAGGCAAGTTGAAATCTTCACGGCACAAAGATTAGTGAAATTAAAGAAAGCTAAGGCAGACAGTGAGTTTGAGTGTTTATATATATAAACAGCCCACTACATTGTGTGTGAATATGCCTTTAAGAAAAACAAAACCTTTTAATTTTATTTGAATTAAATTAAATATCTTTTGGATTCATATTCACGTTCATTGGATCGTGATGAAATGGCACTTACCCTATTGATACACATTTTTCACAAACCTTTGGCTTTTCCCTGTCTTGATAAAAAGAACTGGTTTAAAAGATAAATGTTTTGGTGCTTTTTGCATCATTTAAAAGTGATCCTGATAAAATTCTTACCGTCATAAACGATTTGAATTGTCCACAATCCAGTTTAAAAGTGTGATGTTGGAACAACATGGAAGAATGCTGGGCTTATTTAATAAATTAAATGTTTAAAAAAGGTCAGTGTGTGACTTTGCCAACAAAGATAAGACCCAAGAGCACCATAAGCTCCGCCTTAGTATAACTTGTACAGTAAAACATGAGCGTTAAAGAAAAATAATCTGATAATGCTTCAGATCCAGTGAACATCTGTGAAAGGGGTAAGGAACTTCAGTCACTTTTTAGTTGTGTTTGTTTGTTGCCGCTCACTAAATTACATAGTTGATCTTACACAAGTGTTAAAAATGTAAAATAGGATTTTAAACAAAATGTATTTTAATAATTTTTAATTTATGCTTTAGCCACTTAAGAAGTTTCTATAAATGAGGTACATTTTTGGTACATTTATATATATATATATATATATATATAAAGGTGTATATAATATATATACGTATATATCATATAGGAACTGTGATGGCTTAGTGTTTAAGGCACTGACTGGACTGTGTACCAGAAGGTCAAGGATTCAAATCTCTGCCAAACTGCCACTGTCAGGTCTTTCAGCGAGACATTTAACTCATGATTGTTTGGATACTTGGATTGTCATGTCAATCTATATATCTATAGCATTTTTACAATTAAGCATTTTCTTAACAGGAGCTTTATGATTTAAGATGACCTTTTAATATCTAGGGCCAATTCCAAATTTAGCAAATCTAGAGTGACTGTGGCAAAGAAAAACTTCCTAAACTTTATAAGTAGGAAACATTGAGAGAACCAAGACAAAGCTTGTAAGACTCTATGAGTTGCTCTGAATAAGGGCATCTGCTAAATGCAAACATGTACAGCATAACCAAGTTGGTTTATGCTGATTAGTGCTAGTCTGGAGATGGTTTAGCTGGTGAACTTGATGTTCTTACTAATCTTGTTTATCTTTTTTTTACACCAGCATTTGTAAGCATGCATTACTCAAGGTCAGATAAGAACTTGAAGGTGCACAGGTTGTTTTATTAGCACACAAAAAAGACTTGCTAAGACAAATAACTTATGCATTGTCATCTTAACCTTTTGAATTATTCTGGTTTGCAGCAAGACAATGCAGGAAGTTCGTCCAGGCTATGCAATAGACCGAGCAACCTACTCTCAAACTGATTTTGATGAGGAGTTTAATAGAAAGAAGAGAAACTATCCTTTGGCGGACAAACTGAAAAAAGTATTTAGGTGTGTGCTTCGGGAGCTCACGTTTGTGCTGACTGTTCCGCTGTTTTTCTAATACAAACATATTTGTTGTTTTATCTTACAAAGATGCTCCAGTGGGAGGCTAAAAGATCTTCTCTTCAGACACCTGCCAGTGCTCAGCTGGCTACCTAAATACAATTTCCGACAGAAGCTGATGTGTGATGTCATCAGTGGAGTCAGTGCAGGGACCATCCAGGTTCCACAGGGTCTGGGTTATGAAAGTATTTGACTAAAACAAATAGAACTATATGCAGTCGGTGGATAGTGTTATAATTCTAACCTTTTTTATATAGGCATGGCCTTTGCCTTATTGGCCAACCTCCCGCCAGTCAATGGGCTTTACTCGTCCTTCTTCCCTCTCATTCCATACTTCTTCATGGGCACTGCCCATCAGATGGTTCCAGGTAATATCTTATCCTTTGGCCATTGTGATTACCTTTTAAAGCATGGCTTTAGTGGGCTGCATCACCATCAGGTGATCATACACCTATGCTGCAAAATATACTCTAACATTTTTGCTGCAAAACCTGGCATGTTTAGGAGTTATAGAAATGATTACAGCTGTGGCCTGAGCTTGTCACAAGAGGGTGTAAATGTGCTTCCCCCACTGCTCTATAAAAAGGTTCTCAGAGGCTACATTTGGCATTGTACCTCTTGGTGAAAGATTGTAGGCTTTTGGACATGCCTCTATGGCACACTAGAATATATTTTGCCCAGTTGATAGACTTTGAGATTAGGAACATCACTGGACTGAGAGAGGCAGGATGATTTGATTAATTGATCACCATTTAGGCCGTTCTGACCTAGCTGTTAGGAGCTGTTGGGGGCAGTGGTTCTGCGAAGGTGCATAATTATACACATAATTAACACCCGTACAGATCACTACAAGAGATGATGGTTTACTTTGCCAACAAAACTGCTTGCACCTTCACTACACAGCCCTGTCTCAGCCCTTTCTAGAGAATTAGCAGAAGAAAATTTGTTTTCATGCTGTCCGTTACGCGTCCTGCCATTGACAGTCACCCACCGTCACCTTCATTGGTAATCGTGTGGTGAATATACATATTAAATCCAAGCTGTCCTTCTTTAAAGCTTGGGCCACTGTTGGCCCAGCCTTGATTAATTAGGGTGGTGCACCTAGATTACTGAAAAGAAGCTTCATTACTGAAACAATGTTCCACTTTAAAAAGTGCTCTATCATTTAATTTGACTTTAATTTATATAAGAGGTTATTAATTAAAACTGACTGATAGAAACTAAAGCTAAATGTTATTATCATGTTACATAGCAATACATTTCCTGTGTTTGACAAAACAAACTCTTCTCATTGTTTTTTTATTTGCTGCATAATTCCAACTTTTAATATTTACTATTTAAGAATACTTAAATAGGTCCAAATGTTGTCCAGAAACCTCTATGGTATTATATTACGATTACATTGCATGTTATTCTTTTCTTTCACACAGGTACATTTGCTGTTCTAAGTATAATGGTGGGTATAGAGTGTCTAAGATTAGCACCTGAATCAAACTTCAGTACATTTAATGATACCCTCAATGCCACTGTAGTGGATGAGAAGAGCATGTATGAGGCCCGACTAGCCATATCAGGCACTTTAGCCTGTCTGACTGCCATCATACAGGTATTGTAATATTGCTATGTTCAGTAACAGCTTGAATGATTGTGTATAACTCAGAGTTGAAAAGCTAATCATCTGTACAACTGATGGAATTGTATATTTGATTGTTGCAGATTGGTCTAGGCATGATGCAGTTTGGCTTTGTGGCCATATATCTGTCTGAGTCGTTTGTAAGAGGCTTTATGACAGCCGCAGGGCTTCAGATCCTGATATCTGTGCTTAAATACATTTTCGGGATCAAAGTGCCACCCTACAGTGGGCCTCTTGCTGTTATTTATGTAAGTATCAATCCATGTTGGTTAATTAATGCCTAGTTAATTCATGGATTTCCAACACAGTTCGGTGATTACCGTTTCACCATCTAACTAATTTGTAAGTAGGTAGGTTTGGGCAGGACTGATGTTTTTCATATTGTCTTAAATTAGTGAGGTATATACATTTTAATAACGACAAATTTACAGCATACAAATTACAGTGCACACGTGTTAATACAGAAACAATCAATTGCTCACTGACCACTTTCACACAAGAAAGGCAAAAAATAGCATTTACATTTAAGCTGATGCCCTTATCCAGAGTGACTTACAACTGATACAGTCTTACAATCCAAGCAATTGTGGGTTAAGGGTCAGACATGGGATTTGAACCCTTGACCATCTGATCCAGAGTCCAGTACCTTAACCGCTAGACTAACACAGTCCCTCTAGCAATCCGTAATTAGGAATAACAACAATAACAACAACGTTACTACTACTACTACTACTACTACTACTGCTACTACTACTACTGCTACCACTACTAGTGTGATTTATGGTTTCAAGCCTTTAAATGTGCAAAACTAACAATGTGCATTATTGGAATTATTGTCAACATAAGATCCTTTCAGGGAGCTTGGCAAGTGATTAATGGAGATGTGAAGGCATAGATGGGGATGTTATGATCAATGTAGACACAATAGCATTTACTGAGAAAATGAGTGCTATAAATGACTTTTAATTAAGCTTATGCACACATATGACAGGTAAGGGAAAATAAAAAATAATGGAATAGCCTATTTATAATATGTAAAGACTTATTTTCAATTTCAGTTGCATTCAGTAATCCGTTTTCCCCTTTGTAACATAAAATGAACTTGTTTCAAATATTGCACTTTAGAATTGTAGAGATGGATGAATTTGGAGCTAAAACAGCTTACTTCTCCAGTACAAATCAAAGCAAGTAGAGTTTATAGTGTGTTTGTAATGCATGCTTTAAAACATGGTTGTGACATATAGATAAATCATCCGAACATGATGCTAGAAGATGGAAAAGACAAAGCGTTCTCATCCAACAGCCTCACCGCACCACATAGAAACTAATTATAGGATGAATGCAAGCCGATACTGTAAACAATCTATTTAGCGCCATCTAGCACCCATGTGCCAGGAACAGCATCCTTGTCTGAAGACTGCTGTATTTTTGCTGCTCTAGCTGGGTTTGAAATTGAATTTAATGCATCACATTTTCTAGTTTTCAATACTGCGGTATCCCGGAATACCGCTATACCGCCCAACCCTACTAGTGATTCAATCAGGGGTTGGACCTCGACAATCCACGACTGGAGTTGTGCTCTGAAGATTTAGAGTGGTTTTGCTTATTAATGTTGCTTTGTGCTTTCTTTATTCCAGACACTTATAGACATATGCAAGGGTCTTCCCAAAACAAATATCGCCTCTCTGGTGTTCGCCCTTGCTAGCTCTGCGCTGCTGATCATAGTAAAGGAACTGAGCGCTCGTTTCCGCCATAAAATCCCCTACCCCATTCCTATTGAGATCATCGTTGTAAGTAAACTGAGATGTTGACATCATATTTCAATTATGGTTTTACAGCAGACCAGTCAGTACTAGAGCATTTATGTGAACGTATTTTCTTCCTTCTCAGGTGGTTGTGGCCACTGCCATTTCTGGGCCGCTGCATCTCCCTGAGAAGTATCACATGGACATAGTAGGAGACATTCCTTTAGGGTGAGCGAGTACACCAATCTAACTGATCTACAATACTGTGCAAAAGTCCTAGGCCACTATTAGATTTGTTTTAGCAATGGGATAACATTGTCAACACTTGGACAATTCCATAAAACTTTTTCACAGATCTTCATTCCAATAATTATTAGCTTCAGCATATCTTAGGCTTTTTTCCCTCAGAAAAAGTGGTTACCTCTTCAGACTGTAGGGTCAGCTTGGCATCCTGATGAAGCTGCCAGATGCTGCTATTACTCATGTGTAAGGGGAGGTTACTCATATAATATACAGCTGTTTTTTTATCATACTGCATAAAAATATCATACATTTTGGTCGTATTCTCATTAAGACATTCAGAAAAAAATGTGGTCATTATACTATGACCAAAGCGATGGTAGATCTAATCTAATAATGGATTGCACAGCACTGTATGACTTTCTTTAATTTACCCCCAGTGTAAGACTTTGACTGAACCAGTTGCTTCATTCCAGATTTCCAACCCCAATAGTGCCCCAAGTGTCAGAATGGGAGGAAATGTTGAGTACGGCTTTCTCACTCGCCATTGTGGCATATGTGATCAACCTAGCAATGGGGCGAACGTTGGGGACCAAACATGGCTATGATGTGGATCCCAATCAGGTATAACATTACGGGTAAATTCAATTCCACTGACTCCATAAGCTACACAGCAGACTTGATGGGGTTGTAAGGGTTTATATACAGTTCAACTATGAAGACGGTCAGGGTGAAAATTCACAATAGCATAAAGTCCACAGGAATGCCAAAAGCCTAGACTGGATTCTCCATAAACAAACAGTGGCAGTAGAATGGCTTGTAAAAAATTCTTTAGTGACTCAGTATGAAACATTATTAGGTTTCTGATTCAAACAAGTCAGTCTGTCCTGCTATCCTTAAAGTCCACTGAAAATTGATTTTCCAATTTTAAAAGCTTGCACAGAACCTTGGCCTCACCATATACCCTGAAAATGCATTGGAATGCCAAAAGCAAGCCAATGCTAACTAACATCAGAAGGTGAATACTACAAACTCAAATGGAAAGTGTTAGGGTTCCTACCTCCTCTCTGATCTTGCGGCCGTCCCCGCCGGTCGCCATTACAGAGCTATCGGTGGG
>JAVSBV010034220.1:0-11519 GCA_033117975.1 Parotocinclus spilosoma | reverse complement strand
TCAAGTGGGTGAGAACCAGCCTCTCGAAGGATTTCATGACCACAGAAGTCAGTGCGACAGGTCTATAGTCGTTCAGTGCTGAGATGCTTGGCTTTTTGGGGATGCGGAATTATTGTGGCGCGTTTGAAGCACGCCGGCACGACACCCTGTTCCAGTGATTTATTGAAGATCTTAGTGAAGACAGGAGCAAGCTGGTCTGCACAGTTCCTCAGGCAGGAGGGTGACACTCCGTCTGGGCCTGGTGCCTTCCTCACTCTTTGTTTTTTGAAGAGTCGGTGCACATCTGCTTCACAGATCTTCAGGGTGGGCTGAATGGGTGGCTGAGCGTCAGAGGGGTGTGAAGTGGTGTTGTATTGTTGAGTGGAGCTGTGCTTTTCAAACCTACAGTAGAAGTTGTTAAGGTCATCAGCCAGCTGACGACCCCCGTGGTCGTTTGTAGCCCGAGAGGTTGTGTAGGTATTTCCAGACGGCTGAGGGCTCGTTTGTGGACATGAATTTGCCCAGCTTGGTAGAGCAGATCTTCTTTGCAGCTCTGATCTCTTTGTTCATGAGATACATAGATACAATCTATGTATCTAACTGTTTCAGCTTGTAAGCCATGAAGGACTTTGCTTCACGTAGCACTCAACTATTAAGAGTACAATTAGTAGGTAGTAATAGGAGCAGTGTGCAAGTTTATTTGCAACCTAAGTGACCCATTATTTCATATGTACAGTATCTCATGAAAGTGGGTACACCCCTCACATTTTCGTAAATATTTTCCAATTTCTTTTCATGGAATAACACTGAAGATATGCCACTATGATACAATGCAAAGTAGTCAGTCTCCAGCTTGTATAATAGTGTAAATTTGCTTTGCCGTCAAAATAACACACAGCCATTTACATAACTCAACATGTAAAAACCACAGACAACAAAGGTGAGTACACCCCTAAGTAAAAATGGCCAAATTGTGAACAAAGTGTCAATATTCTGTGACCACCATTTTTCCCAGCATTGCCTTAACTCTCTTGTTCATGGAGTTCAGGTTGCCACTGTAATTCTCTTCCACTCCTCCATAACGATATAACGGAGCTGGTGGATGTTAGAGACCTTGCTCCTTCATGGTTTGAGAATGCCCCACATATCTTCAATAGGGTTTAGATCTGAGGACATGCCTGGCCTTTACCCTCAGTTTCTTTAGTAAGGCAATCTTGTAATGTGTGTGTTTGGGATCGTTATCATGTTGGAATTCTGCCCTGCGGCCACATTTCCAAATCATGCTCTGCTTCAGTATATCACAGTACGTGTTGGCATTCATGGTACCCCTCAATGAGCTGTAGCTTCCTACAGCCAGCACCACTCATGCAGCCCCAAACCAAGACATTCCCACCACCATGCTTGAGTGTAGGAAAGACGCACTTGTCTTTGCACTTCTAACCTGGTTGCCACCAGACATGTTTGACACCATCTGAATCAAATAAGTTTATCTTGGTCTCATCAGATCATAAATATGGTTTCATTAATCCAGGTCTTTAGACTGCTTCAGCAAACTGTTTGCGGGGTTTCTTGTGCCTCAATCTTCTTCCTTCTGGCATGACAACCAAGCAGTTTAATACAGTGTGTGGCGTATGGTCTGCGCACGTACAGACTGACCCCCCCACCCCTCTGCAGCAATGCTGGAGGCACTTCTACATTGATTTTCAAAAGTTAGCCCCCGGACATGATGATAAGATGAGTTTTATACATTAATGACTGTGTGTTCAGTTATTTTGAGGGCACAGAAAATGTACATTGTTATACAAGCTAGAGATTTAAGAACTTTAAATCGTATCGATTTTTTGTATCTTGAGTGTTGTCCCATCAAAAGATATAATAAAATAGTTACAAAAATGAGGGTGGTGTGCTAACTTTTGTGACATACGGTATATATTCATGAAATACATTATTTCAGACCAATGGCATCAATTACCACTATAGGGTGCAGGACCTCATCTCAGTATCTGACAGCAGTCAGCGATCCATTTCTGATGGCGTGGAGCTCGGTATGACTACCAGTGCTGAAGCCAGCCCAAACCATGATTCCACCAGCACCGAAGGGGTGGATTCTCCCGTGTTCCTCATTCACGCTAGATTAGGCCACAATGACTGTCAGGCTAAAAAGTGAACTGTGACTCCTTAGTGAAGAGGACAGTTGATCACTCATCACAGGTTTACTGACGATGCTCATCAGCCCACCTTCAGCAGGAAACTGTCCCCACAACTCTGTTGCATTGGTGCACCTGCTCCTTTTTACCAATAAGGTCAAATAGTCATCTCTTGCTATTGTGGCAGATGGACGGTCCCGTCCTAGTCTTTTTTTTCAGTCAGTTTTAAGACTTCCTATGTCTCCCCAAGCTTCACATTCAGGCAAATCGCAGAGGAATTGCAGGGGTTAGGAAATTGCAGGATCTGCACTGTCAACATAACGAAATGTCTAGACGATCCAGCACTTTCAGACTTTTATATAGAGCATTTTTACCAATTAAATAAAAGTAGTTTTTGCATCTTATTTGCATTATAGAACAACTTTCATTGACCTGACATTTTGACTTTAAAATAACATTACTTACAGCTCTACAGGACATACAATTTACAAACCAAGCTGTAAAGTAGATCCTATGAGAGTCTCATACTTAAGAGACACCGAGCTCACCAGTATGATGCATTTTACTGTCAATTTAATGTCACAGAGATTTCATGACTCTGTGATTAATTTTGCAAAGGAAGAGGTTAAAATCCTGTAATAAGAAAAAGTCACCAAATACGTTTGTATTTTGTACTTATGTATTCCATGAGAGTATATATCTTAACCCCAAATGCATGTTTTTAATATTAAAGGTTAGTGTTTTCTTCCTTGATTTTGCAGGAGCTCGAGGACGAAGACAATGACTATGAAGTTTGTAATGATGATGATAGTAAGTATAAACTGAAAACACGGAATGGTTTTCTTGTAATAATGTATACCAAATGTGTACTGAAAATATACGGATGTGATTTAATATATTGATATTTGAAATTACTGAAAGCAACAAAATGTAGTATTGTCCAACCAGTTGTTTAAACTTCACATCATTACGTGACACCAAACTCTACTCTAATAGGTTTATGTGAAGAGCCAGAGACGACAACTGTGAAATTAAATCAAGCATCTGTTCCAATCCCACTGCCAAGAGAACAGTAAGTCCCAACTTCCTATCTATGTGTTTGTTTTACACATATTTAACACCTGACTGTATCTAAAACGCCTCCATGTTTTTTAGGAAGAATCCCAAACCACCAGTTTTTAAGGTAGGTGAATATGAAATGTGACATTAAGAATTTAACGACTGGAGAAGTGATTAAGTTGTTTTGAAATTTCCTAATTTCAGAAGCCAAGTTTTCAAGCAAGAGATAATGAAGGTAAGCATCACAGTCATGGAAGGATTTTTGACAGCTCACTCACTCACTCACTCCATATTGAGAATTTGCAAACTTCTTAGAGGCAACAGCTGGTATGGGATTGATATCTGGGCCTCTGGAGCTGTGAGAAAGCAACCCTAACCAATATGCCATCTCAAATCAAAAAATCAAACATATTAAATTATTTCCCAATTTATTTTAAATTTCTTATTAGTATAACCTAATGAAATTATGCTCTTCAGAGCTCACAAATGTGAAGATGTAGAGGTGTTAGCGTACTGCATTTGTTGTATGTGATACCAGTCAGTTACCACAACCACTGATTAAATTGTATTATTATTATTAAATGTCATCAGGAAAAAGTAAATGCACAGAGCCACTGGCACACAATTAATCTGATTTTATATTGTGTACCTCTCCTAATTGAAATGTGGAAATCTACATTTGATTTAAGAATCAAGGGCCATAGATTTTTGTAAAGAAACACATTTTCCCTTTCAATCCCCAATGGGGGTGTGCTAGTGCCCATGGCATGGGTAATTTGCACCTCTGTGAGACAACGGAGACACCGGACTGTTGAGCAACTGAAGTTGTATATCAAGCAAAAATGGGAAAGAATTCTACCTACACAGCTTCAACAATCAGTGTCCTAAGTTCCCAAACGCTTACTGAGTGTTGCTAAAAGGAAAGGTGATGTAACACACTTGTAAGCACCGGCCCAAGATGACAGAGACAATTGCAGCTATCAGAAAAACGGGTCTTTAATAACAGCAGGCAAAAACAGGGTCAGGCAGTCCAGGGTCAAAAACAGCGTGGAAACAAAGGGAACCAAAGGAGCGAGGCGAAAAGTCGAGGTACACAAAATACAGGTCGAGGCACGGTAAGTCAGGCGATAACAATATACAAAATGCAGAATAGAGAAATGCTTAGAAACAGGGTATAGACCAAGTGACTTAGCAATGTGCGAGTGAGTGAGACGTGCTTAAGAAGGGTGAGCGGTAATGTGAGTCAGGTGTGTGCAATGAGCGGAAATCAAAACTCAGCTGACGGTGTGCAAGTGATGGGACGAGTTTGGTCGCTGGAACCGCCCGTGGGTGTGACAACACTGGTAAACATGCCCCTGTTCCAACTTCTTTGAAACATGTTGCAGGCATCAAATTTAAAAAGAGTGAATATATAAAAAAAAACAATAGTTTTTCATTCGTTTGAACATTAATATCTTGTCTTTGTAGTGCATTCAATTAATTACAGATTTGCAAATCATAGTATTCTGTTTTTATTTACGTTTGCATTGGAATTGGGGTTGTATGCCTGGAAATATTTTTTAGATTCATTTTCATTTCCCGGTTGTAACTTAGCAAAAAGTAAGGGTTTTGCAGGGTACGATGATTTCAATAGGCACTGTATACCCACTGTACACCTAAAAACTATTTGCATGGCCGACTAAAGTAAAAAAAAAAAAAAAAAGTGACAAATAAAAAGTAACATTTTATATCTGCTATATACTCAGCATTTTGATAGTACGTAATGTTCCACAGCTCCATCAACGACGACTGTGGATACAGGCACTGCTGTGACTAGCACACGTGGTTTCTACATTGTGAAGTAAGTGACCATCTGCCACGTGGATTTGCTTAAACGAATAAATATATAATGCCGCATATTTATTAATGGTTCTACTTCATTCATTACCGCAGGAAACCACTGAACCACATGATTCCCTGTAAGTGGCTTAATTATAGTCTGACTAATATTTTATTTTACTTACTCACTAATTCCAGTCTGCTGGTTGTTTGCATAACTTCTCTACTATATGCCTTTTCATCCAGTGGGGAGAGGACTCGTATCTCAAGAGGACAGTGCCACTAGGCAGCAAGAGGAGGTAAATAAATTGCTCTCTAAAAATGACCTTTAACACTAGCGCTTTTTTTTACATTTACATCATTTAGCAGACGCCCTTATCCAGAGCGACTTACAATTCATACAGTCTTATAATCCAAGCAACTGTAGGTTAAGGGCCTTGCCCAGGGACCCAACTGTGGAAGCTTGGCAAAGGTGGGATTTGAACACTGGACCTTCTGATCCATAGTCCAGTACCTTAACCGCTTGGTCACAACAGTTATTTTTACTGGTCAAGGTTTCACTTAGGTTGCTGTATATTTGTAACTACAATTTGATATCCATGTTATTCCCATTCACTCACAAAATGTATTTTACTCTAATATTATACTAGAAAGTAATATTGCCTTGGCTGTGTACTTTGAAAGTGATAGGTGGGGCAACACAAGTCTACAAATTATGGAGTACTGCAACTACAGCATGTTATTTAGTCTCAACATATTCATTACAGGTTGACTATGGAAACTTTTCCATAGTGCATAACATGCCAATTGCTATATCTAGATGATGTCTCCAAAGACATGTTCTAAGAAAAAATATTTCTGTTAAAACACATTTACTCAAAGGACCCACCACCACAGGGACATGAGTTTGAGTTCAGGCTGTGCTTTCTGGCAAAGCATCACATAGAGGCGATTGACTTTGACTTTCTACAATATTGTGTAGCAATTGGCAACTTAGTGGGACAAAGGAAGATCGAATGCCTAGGAATCCAGAGATCTAAGGAACAAATCCACAGTCTAAATGGGAGTAACAATTTTATGGAACTGTATTAACCAGGCAGTTAAGGTATTAAACTATGGGTCATGATTCAAATCCCACCTCTGCCAAGCTACCACTGTTCAGTTCTTCAGACTATTAAACCACAATTGTGTTTGTATCGGTTTTAACTCGTTCTGGATAAGGATGTCTAATAAATCTTAATGTACAAGGTTTTTTAGGTGTACTTATTTTTTTGATTTAGCAATCCACTGTGTTTATGTTTATTTGCAGGAAGCTGGTGTGTATAAATGTCCATGGTATGCCAGCACATGTGACCGGCGGACAGCAGAGGACACACTCACTCGATCAGCCAAGGCAGGTTACATGTGTACAGATATTTCTATGCCAGACAAATCTACATACAGCAGACATTTCAAATATGCTTGCTTCACAAAACAAGTTTAATGATTAAACAACTAAACTATGTTACGTTAATCTATAAATTATATTGTATAATAAGCAAGCATGTAAGCATAAAATCATGCTATTGATATGTCCCTCAGGATGGTTCATACCTGGTGAGGAAGAGCTCAGGCATGGATGCCCAGCAGCCATACACCTTAGTCGTCTATTACAATGGCAGAGTATACAACATCCCTATCCGCTACATTCCCTCGGTCAGACAGTACGCCCTGGGCAAGCAGAAGAGTGGAGAGGAGGTAAAGTAGAAAATGGTCTGAAGCAAATTGATATTTCTGTATTCTGAGTTGTAAAAAGATGTAATATATTTAGTTTGGGTGAATCCTCTAGTAAGAACAGTTATTTAGATTTTGTGGAGAAGGATTCATATTGCAGCAGGATACTAACCTAAAACACACCTACAACTACACGAAGACCAAAAATATCAAAGCGTGCTGAGTGTATTGTTCTTTCTTCCTTCTGATCACCCGATCTTAACCCCATCAAACATTTATGGGCACATGAACACAGATAAAGCTTAGTGCTGTCAAACATGAAAAGGAAACTCTTTTGGAATATTATGTATATATTCAATATGTGAAATAACATTTATAACCAGTGTCTTATCAGTGCCAATATCACCTTGCTAAGATGCTACCATTATATAAAAAAGGGGGAACATACCGAATACTAAAACATTCCAAAAAGCATGTTAGTTTATGTTTATTTTATACCAAACAAGTTCTACATTGTATTTTTACATTTGTGCATGGAATGTTTTTTTTGTTTGTTTTTTTGTTTACAATTTTTTACATTTTAACATTGCTTTATCTAATCAAAGTTGCAAGACCTTTATCACCTATTCCCTGAGAAGACAGTATGCAGTCATTTGGCTGCTTTGGATAGTAGGGGTCACTGTTGCAGCATCGAGCAATGATCCCCCCCAACTGGTCTTATATCTCTTAGACACACCAAAACAGAATGCACTGCTTGGACTCGAACCCAGGTGCTTGTAGTAGTGAGATAGCATCATCACTAGCACTACAAGCATCATTAGCACCAGTACTTTTGAGGGGCGTCTAAGATATCACAGCGCACTAAGGTGCTGGTAGTTCTAGACAATTTAAAAGAATCCTCAATGGCACAACAATAGAATCCAAGGTTCAGTGGTACATATCCTCCTGATCAAACTAAAACATACTGGATACCACCTATGTTTGGTGGACGATTGGGGATATGCAGAGAGAAACTGAATGTTTTAGATATCTAATTAACAGTGAAAACATTAGAAATATACAACAATAATACATTCTAAGGGCTTCAGGTGGTTCAGCATAAATTGTTAGCCCATCTCTCAGGCTTTCATCCAGTTAGGATGGCCCTCAGGTGTGAGCTGAGCAGTGGCGTAGTGCCCCATTTAGGCATGTGCATAAAAAACACTTAGTACTGCACATAAAACACACTTAAATGAAGGCGTTTTGGCTATTTCTGAACTGGTATTGCTATTGTTATGGGAGAAAGCCTTAGTGGTTTAAAATCTAAACTATAGAAAACAATAGTTCAATATGTCTTAACATAATTGTTATTGGCAATGAAGACGTTCACATGTTTTGTGCCAAATACAGTGGTCTTATTTTAGAGAGACTTATCTTTTAAAGTGGAGGTAATGGTAGGGTTCACTTGCCTATGCCTATTCCTCAAAGTTGAGGAGAAGGCACCAAAGTTCCCTTTTACCCCGCCCCTTTCCAGAGACACAAGATTCTGTTCCATATTTGTCTACTATTAATCCAGACTAAACTTTCTCCTTTATCTATAATACAAATGGATATCCCATATTCCATACATAGTTTTATATCAGTGACAACAAGCAGTTATTACAATCAAATTATTTCAGATGATGGCACAGGCTCTCAGAGAAGCTGATTTACATTTATTTACTGGAGTGTTTGGGAACCTGGTTCTCTTGCATAAAGATTTTTGTCCTTATGTAATTCCAAAGAAATAATCGGGATGGTATGGACAATGCAAAAAATTACTTTTATGTCACTACAGACATGAAACCCATGCTTGTTCAGGTTTTGTGTGGTTGGGATGAGCCAATGTAGTGCTAATGATGTTAAGCTGAAACATCAATTGAAAACTGTTTTTTAATTATTTTATTTTAAACATATGACATAGAATGAACACAACTGATTAAATGTTTTAGACCATGTTCCTCAGGGAAAGATATGGAGTGACTGAAATAGTGCCTCCTCTATAGTGCAAATATATCACTAAATTAATCAAGGACTAAAAGGAATTACAAAGTGGAAAATGCTTTATACCCAACTTGGGACGGTATTTTATTCCTGAAAATAAAGTATGGATGTACAGGGTGTACAGACCCCAAGAGGAAAATAAAGAAAATGACACATCTAAATATGCATGCATGTAATGGGTGAGGGGGGGCATCTTTGATGTCCAGAACATGATCACCATCTTGGATCAAGGGCAAGTTTTTCCAATAAGAACGTGGTCATATAGCATAACAAAGAACAATTGTTTCAGAAATCAACTGCCACCATCTCTTGTGGTAACTGAAAATTTGGGGAATTGACGATTCTGACGTCCAGAGAATGCACCTGTCATATCATAGCCGCAATTTCAACAACCGACACCCAAATTGACTACCAATTTCGCACAGCACTGTTGCATCCCTTATACCCATTCATGAAAATTACAGCCTGTGACTTTTGACTCACCCTGTATATTAACAAATAAAATTAACTTTATCAGACAAAACAAACTTAATCAAAAACAGAATTATCTTGGGTTCATGGGTTCCGCAATAAAATAAAAAAAGACACTGCATTTTTTTATTGATGTATTTATTTTATATATTTATTTGCTTTTTCCATACCAATTAATTTCTGATTTAGAGTAGTTTAAATTCCCAGGATTTGTATAATCATGATATACCAAGAGCCCTATTAGTAGTGGATTAGTTTATCAGAGGCACAACATTTCTGTAAAGTTTTTAGTTGACTCCTCAGTGATAAAACTAAATGTTACACCTTCCTTACAATTCCTGCAGCATGAGTGAGTTTCTAGCAGGTTAACAGGTATTCCATAGACATCCAGTCCAGTTAACTTTCTTTATAAAAGCCGCTAAATGTAGTTGTTTCACAAACATCTACAATGTATTTTTACTCACATGCTAGACTGGAGAATAGCAGTGGTAATGTCAGTTCCTGTAATATAAGAACTACAGACATGGCAGGAAATAAAATCACTGTCTACTGTAAAAGAAGGAGTTGCCCCATCATCCAATAACCATTTAGCCCCTTGAGAATAGGGCTTAAGTTTTCAGAATTAAGGTTTGAACTGTTTTCATTTTGTTTGAAACATAAAAACAATATTCTCCATGAAACAACCCCTTATTTTCTCTCTTACAGCGATTTAAAACGGTCTCTGACATCATTGAGAACCACCAAAGGAACGTACTTGTGTTGGTGGACACACAAAGCAACACCAAAGACTCCACCAAGCTGAGGCATGCAGTAAAGCCGTGACTTCACTCCACTTTACCAGGGTGGAACACTCCTGGAATCACAGTTCTCCAGTTTAAGTGTTTAAAAATGCATCCTCGTGATAGACAAACTAAATAGAGTGAAAATAATTGTAATACTGAAAACTTTATATTCAACAGATTTGTTAAAGTGTGTGATTTCATACATATAACTGATTTTATTTGCCTTGTATATCTTGTGTTACTGTAAGAGAAGTCAACTAAGAAATAGTATACCTTTGAATTATAGTTCATTATAGTCAATTTTGTATTTCAAAGTTTTATAAAGCAATAAAAAGGCAACTGCCTTTTCTAGTGTACACAACATTCAATTTTGATATTAAATAATAATAATGTTCATCCCACTTTCTAAGCAAGGAGTGATCCTGAAAACATCCTGTCATGCTTCTTTATCACATTATTTCACACAGCATGGAATTTACACACAGCACAATATACATGAACAAAATTAAGGCACTTGAATATGTAGTACACTATTAAGAATTATTCACAGTTCAACATGTAGAATTGTAAGATTTGACCTGGGTTTTTTATTTGTATGTTTATTTGTTTTGTAGTAAAATGTGTAGTTTGGTTAAATAACAGATCTGGAGTAAACAGTTTTGACTATGGCTTTAGCACTGGAATCGAAACTAGTAATCATACTACAACAAATAATTAAGTGCAACAAAACTGCCTCATTTCATAGATTACTTGCAATGTGTTGAATTAACAATATTAACGTCAATCTTAAAAACTCAATTTATGAAATACATATTTAATGGCCAAAGTATGAGTAAAGATTTAGCTATTTTAGATTATTTTAGCTACAAGGTGCATAAATTCAAGACAACAGCCATGCAACCTCCATGGACAAACACTGCAAATAGAATGGGTTCTACTGAAGAGCATGGTGGTTGGGCAATGACCATAGGCTGCCACCTTTAGAACAAGTAAGTTAACCATAGTCAACTGCATGAAGTGTATGGTGAAACTTCTAGGACCAGCAACAACAATGAAATGGCCATATCAGCTTTGCATAAGTTGACACTGGAGCAGTGGAAATTAAATTATCTGGCCACCTGACAGGTACATTTACATTAGATAAATTAGAATCTCACGGGAACATAAGTCAAAACCCAAAAGCCATTTTTCAAAGAACTTTCTAGAATAGTCGAGGCTAAGGGGAAATTCACGTTTCAACGTCATCATACATGTTGGCCTTGTATCATTAATACACTGCTGTCTTTAATAACACTGATGTCTGCACAAATCAAGTGATACTTCATTACTGTAACTATAGCAAGCAGACATTGGTATGCAGTGACAACAATGCACAAAGCATTCTTAAACAATTAAGTTCCCTAACTGCTTACTGTTACAGGTCCAGGGGATACTTAAGTGATATTTAGTAAAATACACAATCATTAAGATGGTGGTCAAACTAGGAGGACAAAATGGTTGGAAACAAAAAAAAAAAAAAGAATAAAAA
>JAVSBV010034199.1:0-11520 GCA_033117975.1 Parotocinclus spilosoma | reverse complement strand
TCACGGATATTACATACTGTACACGTTCTTTGGTCCGATTAAGCGGAATTTTGGTCCAAATAAGTGAATAAAATTACTCGTATATAATAGGATTTGTTTAGGTACTTTAGAATTTGGTACGAATAAGCGGCTGGTCCCATTAACCGAAATCGACTGTATCTTAAAAACATTATCCTAAATAAAGCCCAGCACCCTTTGGGGTCCAATCCATTTTTGGATAGATGCCCTAAAGATAATTTTGTAAATGTAAAAATAAAGGCAATAGCTTAAATGGTGGTGGCACAGTGGAACAGTGGTTAGCACTCTCACAACTCCAGAGAACAAGTCCAGCCTAGCCGCTGCCTGTGGGGATCTTGCATCATCCCTGGCTAATCCTGAATTTTGTCATCAGCAGGACTAAAATTGTCAATGGTAACAACTCACCTGCAAAGTAATGTACAATCAGTCACAAATTGGGCATAATGCTACTGGCATGGTTCTTAGATAAGAATCAGGAAGCATGTGGTAAGCTGTTGGCTAAAAAAAAAAAAAACAATACCACAGTGAAGCATCAGCTGATCTGAACCATTATCACACATGATAAAAGAGGCAGCGTTTACAGGCTGGTCAAGTGTCCAGCTAAATTAAAAAATAATAATTAATTTAAAAATAAGAACCAACCAACCAACCAAATATATATATATATACGTACAGCCCTAAGATAGTTTAAGTCCTAAGTTTGCAGGCGTGTATTCTCTGTATTAATGATCTTGTATGAATCTTAATGATTTCCTCTTACTGCTCTCGTTTCCCCCAACCTCCTAAGACCTATCCATGCAAAAACAGGAAAGGGAGGAAGCGTCTTCCTGAGTTTGCAGGTAATTTCTGGATTCTTGCACTAATATCTTTGAGCTAACTAGGCATGTGCAACAGCATAATATAAACCCTACAAATACCCATCAAATACAGTGGAGGAAACAATTAGTATTTGATCCCCTACCAAACATTAAGAGTTCTGGCTCCTACAGACCAGTTAGACGCTCCTAATCAACTCGTTACCTGTATAAAAGACACCTGTCCACAGACTCATTTAATCAGTCAGACTCTAACCTCTCAAGCATGGGCAAGACCAAAGAGCTTTATAAGGATGTCAGGGACAGATTCTTAGATTCCTACAAGGCTGGAATTGGCTACAAAACCATAAGTAAGATGCTGGGTGAGAAGGAGACACCTGTTGGTGCCATTGTAAAAAAATGGAAGAAATACAAAATGACTGTCAAACAACCTTGGTCTGGGGCTCCATACAAAATCTCACCTCGTTGGGATATCCTTGGTAATGAGGATGGCGAGAAATCAGCCTAAAACTACACAGGGGAAACTTAATGGGGAAACTAATGATCTTAAGGCAGCTGAAACCACAGTCACCAAGAAAACCATTGGTAACACATTATGCTGTAATGGATTAAAATACTACAGTGGCTGCAAGGTCCCCCTGTTCAAGAAGGCACATGTAAAGGCCAGTCTAAACTTTACCAACGAACACCTGGATGATTCTGAGAATGATTGAAAGAAGATGCTGTGGTCAGATAAGAGAAAACATTGAGTTATTTGGCATTAAATCAATTCGCCGTGTTTGAAAGAACAGAAATGCTGACTATGACCCAAAGAACACCGTCCCTACTGTCAAGCATGGAGGTGGAAACATGTTTTGGAGGTGTTTCTCTGCTAACGACACAGGACTACTTCACTGCATCAATTTGAGAATGGATGGAGCCATGTACCATCAAATCCTGAGTAATAACCTCTTTCCCTCTGCCAGGCCATTAAAAATGGGTCATGGCTCAAAAAGAAGCACATTAAGGTCATGGAGTTGCCTAGCCAGACTCCAGACCTCAATTACATAGAAAACTTCTGGAGCGAGCTGAAGGTCCAAGTTGCCAATCAACAGCCTCAAAATTCTAATGATTTAGAGGCCAAATATGTGTGCAAAGCTCATCATCAACTACAAAACAAGTCTGACTGCTGCGCTTGCCAACAAGGGTTTTGCCACCCACCAAGTATTCACGTATTTAAGTATCTTGTTTACTTATTGCTCTCTGCAAAATGCTAATAAATTTATATATTTTATACAATGTAATTTTCTGGATTTTCTTTTCGATATTATGTCTCTCACCCTTAAACCTACCCTTAAAATTATAGACTGTTCACATATTTGTAAGTGGGCAAACTCACAAAATCAGCAAGGGATCAAATAATTATTTCCTTCACTGTAGCTGTCTATTTGGGCTGCAATATAAACAGCGACAGCCAAGAAGCCCATGGTAGCACACAAAGTAAAATGTTTTAAAATTGTAAGAGTGCAAGGTCTCTAACATCCACCAGCTCCGTGATTTCGTCATTGCTGATTACAAAAACCCATCAGCTGTACTTTGCATCCTGCAGAGGCCCTGTGTTCAGCGTTGTATCCCCGCCCCCTTTCCTTTACACCTTTACACTGCGCAGGCGCGTTGGTGACAAGTCATAAACAGTGGCACTGTAGTTAGTGCTGCGGTTTCACAGCTTCGACAGGTCAGGTCTTGACCTGGCACCTATCTGAGTGGAGTTTGTATGTTCTCCACAAGTCTGGGTTTCCTCCAATTACACCGATTTCCTCCCACATCTCAAAGACATGTGTTAGGTCAACTGGTGTACCCTGGCTCCCATGACCCTGAATTGTAATAAGAAGGTATAAAAAGTCAGTGAGTTTTTAACAACAGTGGCAGCGATCAAATTTTAATTAAATTGTCTGTATTCATTCATGTTAGTCATGTTGGCAAGATGGACCAAGACGAGGGCCACGTTATTCTGAGTGAGGAAAGAGAAAAGAGGAAAGGAGGAAGGCGAGCTTCAAGTAAAGGCCTTCCTTAGCTGTCCCAATGCCGGAATGCAGTGACGAACCCTCTGGTGCCTTTCCACTGAGGTCATTTACAAAATGGGCTGCTTACATCACAGGCCTAAATCCTGGATTATGACACACCCATTGAGCCGAGGGGCTCTTGGGGTTTTAAGGGTGGAGGTATGAATGATGGGAAAGGGGAGGGAGGTAAGAGTTGCAACATCTTGAGAGACGGCAGGCTAGATTTGTGCACAATCACACTATTCAGTGAAACAGCAAACAAACCTTTCCTTCCCCCAATGCTCTCTCGGCTTCCTCTATAAGAGCAAACACATCGGAGCAATGATGTCGTAAATACGGTGCTGAGCCTCCTGGCTATTCAGACAGAGGGGCATTCACCTCCTTCCAGCAAGACCATAACCCCATGCTCAAAGAAAAAAGCAAGGGGTGGACAACTGCCAAAAGACACTTTTAAACATCTAGAAGAACTTAGGAGTCCGACTTAACTGTCAAAATCTGGTAAGGGATAGGCGTTTGAATGGGGGTCCTCTTGTTCTTTGCTTACTTTTGGCCCGTTTGAATGACTGTGTGGGAGAGAGCATTTCAACACAGTTCTCCATTTGCAATCAGCTGCCCACAGAGACAATACTTAAGCCACAAATGCCAAAGCCATGCCCAGAATCAAAACAATACCAGGAATACTATCAAATCAAATAATAGGACCATACAAGGAACACTGAGAATGAATCTGCTCCGTAAATCAATCACTGCTGTCAGGAATCCATGACACCAAAAATAGGACTATAAAAAGACATTCCATTAAAGTCTTCTATATGCTATAGATGGGTGTATTAATTCAATGTTTTCTCAAACAGGACACAGCTTCCTGAGCGCGCTTATCAGTTTAAGTAAAGTAACTGGAGGGGGGTGTGCTGTAATCACTGGTATATATATGGCTATGACTCATTAATGTCCCCATGCCGCACAGTTTCTATCAGCAAAACGTAACGATAAGTCCATTGTTACACACAGCACAACAGATCTAAAAAAAAAAAAAAAAGACAGAAGTGTTGTGTCATAAAGGGAACATGTTAGGCTAAACAAGGACAGAAATATTTGCCATTACTGACACTGCCTCCATGACCTGGCCTTCAGCGAGATATTTGACCCATTGCTGATTTCACATATTTTCTCTGTATTTAGAGTTTCAGCATTTTTGAAAATTAAATAAGGTTGCCAGCAACACGTGGACTGGAACAGACCGTCTCTTCGTGCGATTCCATTGTTTTCTTTGTTAAATCATAATGAGCTACCATGACAACAGAAACTTTGACACACAGCCAGTACGTACCCATAAGTTATATTACATTTACAAGAGCATCTAAAAGACACCCTTATCCAGAGTAATTTACAACTGGTACCATCTTACAAGGTGCAAGCTAAGCAATTGCTGGCAGAGCCAGGACTTGAGCCCTACAATGATCTGGACAATAATCCAGACCTTAAGTGCTGCAGCACCACAGTTCACAATGCCTGACATAGAAAGTAGGACTCAAATTACTGTACATAACATGATTTCTCACCCAATATCCCATAGCACAAGGGCACCTTTGTGAATGTGATGTGATATAAAGTGCACTAGGGTTGATAATTTATCAGCAAAACCTCTTTATGCTGCTTCCTCTTTTTATTCTACGAAATTAAGCCAACCAATCACTGTCTCTCAGCCGCTTACATCCACTTAACACAACTCAGGGTCTAAGGCAAAGCTACGATCCAACTATCAGTAATCAATTTGATTATGCCAGCCAATTTAGCACATCCTTTTGACCCAACCACTACCTTTTCATTAATATTTAAGATACTTCCCTATAGTCACTGTAATGTATTTCCACTGTAATACTGTGCTTTGTTTACTCACTCAAACATGATTTGTAACAACAAGAAAAATAGATTAAAATCACACAACACGCTCTAATACACACATTTAGGTGATCTTGTGTTAATGTTAGGCTCACTTTTAATACTATGTAGTCCAGATTAAATCACACAACACGCTCTAATACACACATTTAGGTGATCTTGTGTTAATGTTAGGCTCACTTTTAATACTGCGTAGTCCAGATTAAATCACACAACACGCTCTAATACACACATTTAGGTGATCTTGTGTTAATGTTAGGCTCCCTTTTAATACTACGTAGTCCAGATTTGTTCTGACATTATTCAAAGTGGTGAAAACAGTTCAGAACAGGATTGTAAACACTTATTAAAAGACTGCAAAGCTTACCATATACGCGCATCCACCCCTGCTGCTGGCAAAACGAGTCCAGTAATATACCACCGAGCACCGGGTCTAAAGAAACGGCAGCTCCCTGGACTGAGTCCACATCTCCGGGCATCGAGTCCGTCTCCATGCTGGCCAATCCACCGCGATACAGTCCAGGCAAAGCCTCCATGTGTGTTAATTTAAAGGCAGTTTCATACAGGAAGGCACCAAGGCAGATCTATTCAGCATCTATTCATGTTGGTTCATTCAGAGCAGCTGTAATGTGATCAGCTAGGTAGCATGTAACAACAACTTCTCTATGGAGTAGTATTTATAACCTCAGCCCAGGAGGCACCTTCCACAGCATGCAAACGTTACCTACAAGCTCATCATCCTGCCTTCTGTCCTTCCCGCGTTTTACTCCTAATCGGTCAGTATGAAGTAACGCTGGATTAGGTCCGAGCTGGCTACATGTGAAGGCGGTTCTGCTAACAACTAATTATTGAGTTTCCACACAGCGCCTTTCAGTTATTTCCACACTGAAGCGAGCTCACAATCAACACGTCAACTCCACCGTTTACAATCACTGGAAAAATCCCCTGAAACAAGTTGGGTTTTTCGGCAGAAGTTTGTTTTTTTTTGAGTGTTCCGTTTTGTCGGATGATGTCCTGCGGTGCTGCTTGTTCATAAATCAGATCTTACAAACCGGTACAATCTACACATTTGGATGAATCCCCGCTTTTATGGACACGCCTCGTCCGTGTGGCTACTGATCAAATCAAAAAGCCGAGTCCGTTCTGAATTCAGGTCAGCAGATGAATTCGAGTTGCTGCTTCTTTCTTTCCTCGGCTCCTCTCGTGTGTTTAAAAGCCAGTCCGCTGTTCCAGCGTGATCACATGGCACTGGCCGGGAATAAGGGATGGCCAGAGGATGGCAGAGGAAGTCGATCATGAGCAGGAGAAATGTTTTTTACAAGTCTAAATATTGTTTACCTTTAAACCATGTTTATGTGCGGAGTGATGAAACGCGTTACGGTTTGTAAACAGTGCTTATAATCGGGATCGCGTTGTAGGCTTAAACAGCTAATCAGTTATCGGTCTAACGAAGCACACAGCTGGTCGTGAACTAGTGCGACACCTGCTGGTCAAACGTAATACTCAGTTGCACGATGATTCCCTGATTTTAGGAAATGATGGGATTAGGTTACGTGATGAGTAACGTGATGCGTAATGGCACTAGGTGATGAGTAACATGTGGAAGGTCTGAATTTCATGCTTGCTTAAAACGGAAGCATGTAATTAGTAACACTCTGCGCTTATGCTCTCTGTAGACGTATCAAGTCCGGGGGGGGGGGGGTTGTAAATAAATTCATTACATTTCATATGGATTATATTTGTTATTGTTCCGTGTTTTTAATGTAAAAAAAAATAAATACAAAAAACACATACATAGACCACAAACAAACAAACGAAGACTGCCATCGAATTAAAACTGTTCTGTCTTTTAGGGTCTCTACTGACTGAGTACGACAGCTTCTCAAGCTTTAAAAACATCATCACATCCCTCACCCTCTGCCTGTGTGTGTAGGAGGGTTATGTCATCTGACTGAGCAGTTGATATCACCGCCTCACGACCACACCAAAAATAACTAATAATGTCAGGGTCTGGGATGATCTCCATGTTGGAAATGTAGGACTAACAATCATGTCTTTGGACTGTGGAAGAAAACCAGAGAAGCCGGAGTAAACCCACGCAGACACGGGGAGGACATGCAGACTCCACACAGAAAGAACAGGCTGCTCCACCCTGAAATTAAACCTGGGATTAAACCCAGGAACTTCATGCTGAGCCACCTTGCTGCCCTTAAGCCAGACTTTTTAAATTGCTTGTTCCTCGGATGTCCCTACTTAAGAATCTACTGAGGAGAGAGGGGAAAAAAAATCTTTATTATTCATGTGGAATCAATACAAGGAAGAAGAAATAAAAAGACATTTTTATAGAAAAATAAAATTTACTTAATCTACAATTAAATGAAAATGAATCTGGAAAGAAAATTAATGTACAGAACAATATCGTTGGCGCTCTCCACCGGAGGGCGGAAAAAGCTGAAAAATATATATATTATTTTTAAAATTTCAACCATTAGTACTGCGGCGGATTTGCAAAATACCAAAAAAAAAAAACAAATTCTAGAGGTATTAATTATTTTCATGTTAAAAAACACATGTACAACAGTCTTTCATTTTACTTTGACCATCTGTGTTTTCTCTCTGTGTAAGTACATACGTATTATGAGCAATAAAAACAGCAACAGGTGAAAAGATTTGAAATCTAACACCAGCAAAGGGAACACATAAGTGCATGAGAAAACAGGCTGGACAAATAATAAAATATGTAAAAATGTTCATAGGGCACTTGAGTGACAAAGCATTCTAATATCCACACCACCACCAGGACCTGGGTTTCAGTCCCGGCAGCGCTTTGTGGTTGGGCGATCTTTGTCTGGTTACAAAAATACATGATTTTAGATGAAATACAATAGGAAATGACTCTGAAGTCCCATAGTTTCTTGTTGTAATTGGCAGAGACAGGTGTGGATTTGTGAATGGGGAAGGGGAGTTCCAAATAATAACCTAGTTTTTGCATTTGAGTGTGTGTCGTCAGATTTAGCCTTGGTGTTAGAGGCACCTTTGTGAAAAGCTCTTGGTTCACATTCATTCATTTTGGGATGTCTTCCTTAAACAGAATAAAGCACATTCAGAGTGCCTTAGATTATTATATGGCCACTGTCCACTGGTTTTAAACAGCAACGCCTAAATATCTAAGTACTTTAGACTGTATGTGCATTTACAGTGCATAGCACCTTTTTTCTTTTGGCTGCTTTAAATTGGGAAGCATTACAGATGTAGCAGATGTAGCGGTAATACAGTAAAACACAACAACAGTTATGTAATTCGGAACATCTTAAAACAGATTGGCAAATAAAGAGCAAACAGATGTACTGGAAAAGATGAGAATTTTCAGGAAGTGGTAATTTTACTGCTTAAGAACCATGATGCGAAAACTCCTTCCAGTCTAAGACAGTCTGAAGAGAGCAGAGTCACATGTCTAGGGCAGAAGTGCTACTAAAATACCCAGTTTATTTTCCCAGATATTCCATCAAAATTGTTTGCACACTACAATTATCAAGATGCTGGCTGATCATCTGTAATCTGCTGCATTAATTGTAGAAAAGCAAAATCAAAGCTTGTATATGCTTTATTAAAATTACTAAAGTACACACAGAAAGGTCCCAGTCTCCGTTTTATTCCCACTGGCAAGGGTCACAGTGGAAACAAGCTGAGAAGGTCAGTCCAGCTCCTTTTGGAGGATCCCCATAAAGCAGCTGTGAACATGAGTAGGATTGCTCTAACAAAAGCTGACGAGGAGACATCTTTGTGAAATGCCCAGAGGCTATCTCTAGGATTTACAGAGAATGGTCAGAAACTTCCAGTGAAATATCCAGCGAGTTCTGTAGGTCACAATGCATCGTTGATGGGGCAGACTTGTTCAAGCTAACAGAAAGGTAACAGTAATTAAAATAACCACTCGTTACAACTGTGGTACATAGGAGCTAAGAACAAGCAACTAAGGCTACAATTTGCCCAATCTCTCCAAAATTTAACTCTAAATAATTGGAAGCAAAATTGATCCAACAAGTCTCAATTTCTGCTGTGATGGTAAGGCCAGAATTTGGCGTAAACAGCATGAAACCATGGAACCATCCTGCCTTGTATGAAGTTCAGGCTGCTGCTATTGATCTAATGGTGTGGAGGATATTTTCATGGCATACTTTGGGCCACTGAGCAGCTGAGCATTGTTTAATCCAGACAATTTACCTGAGCACTATTTCTGTCCATATCCACCCCTTATGATCACAGCTACTTCCAGCAGGATTACGCACCATGTCAGAAAGTCCAATTCAATTCAATTCAATCTTACATTATCTTAAAAGGCAAATCCCAAATTGAGCAAGCCTAGGGCGACAGTGACGAGGAAAAACTCCCTGAAAGAGGAGGACCAAGACTCAACAGGGGACCCATCCTCCATGGGTGGTCTAGATTTTAATCATATAAATACTTAAAATTATATTAAATTATAGCAAATGATTTATGATGAAAATTTTCTGTATATGACATTGAGTTCACTGTAATCAAAAGGCCGCCAGTCTCCACCAGATCTCAATCCAACAGCGCACCTTCAGGACAAATCTGCAACAACTGCATGATGCTATCATGTCAATATAAACCAAAATCTCTGGGGATTGTATTCAGCAGATTGTTCGATCTATGCCACAAAGAATTAATATAACTGAAAGCAAAATTCTACCCAATCTAGTACTAGCAATGTGTACCTAATAAAGTGTCCGGTAGGTGTATATGCCCACAATGTTACAAAGACTATAAACTTCGATACAAACACAGCACATTAATGCACAACTTAATAATGACCTCACACTGAATTCTGTATGATACAAAGCTAAACATGCACACAGTGACAGCTGATCACGATTATGCAACACTGGTATGTGGAGCTTTTTAGATTACTAGCTATCTAAAGATAAGAAGGTTCAAGTTAAACTTATGACTAACTACAATGGGCAAATGTTTTAATAATGCACATTTTATTTATGACTACCTAATCTAATAACAATCATGTAATATTAGAAATGACATTTAACAGATTTACCAGGTCAAGAAAAAAATAGTTGGAAGCATCTAATGGCATTACTATACTGCAAAGTTCAGGGAATGTATGTGGTTCTTACTTAATGTTTTGTCCACTCCATTGTGGACAACTAGCTATGCTAAGAGATTAATGAACTGTCCATTGTTGTTGAAGTGGTGCTAACACTGCCCAAGCGTCTCAGTTTATCCCTGATGCACAGTGAAATGAATCTATTGCAAAGATCAACACGTGTAAATCTCCTTTATATGCAGAATACAAACACATTGACAAATTCTGTATTAAAAGATGAAAATTAGTGTTTTGTTTGTATTTTTACACATATCTTATTCTTGCCTGTCTTCAGGGGATCTTCAGCTGTGAATTTAAGCAAAAAGAAAAATCAATCAGTGAAACTTATGGAACACATGAGTCACTAGTAATGATTTACAGAAACCAATAAACACATCTGTGCAGTCGCCCCTCCAAGTCCATGTATTCAAACAATGTTTAGAACTTGAAATTGCTGAACAAAAAGCACTTAACTGAATTAAAGCAGTGAAGTGATATGTAGGTATACTCTGCTGTAGCCACATGTTCCTCAGTCTCTCCCCAGTACTCAATGTTTGAGCACTGTCTGCCTTGTCTCTTGTTCTTTTACATATACAGCCTTTATTCTTGTCATTTTTCACTAAACAATGTAGTTTAACAACTATTTATGTAGTATCTAAGCAACATCCTGAGAAGGTCTATGAGTCTATGATAAGCAAATATGGCCAGATGATCTCCAGTTTTTTTTAACAACTGTGTGAGAATTTTTTTTAAATGTTAAAAAACAGTGTACCTGCGATCTCTGTGTGATTTACTCAAATGGTACTGCATCAAAAACCAGAATTTAACAATAGCTAATATGACCACATAGGACAAGGGAACCATTATCAAGTACTACAGTACAGATTTACATTCACAAAACCAGGGTTCTGTCAGGATATGAGGCTGTGTCAGTGCCCAAAGGTCATTTACCCTTTAGTGATGCCAGCATTAATGCAGAAAAGTACACTGAGATTTAAAAGTAATATATGCTGCCTTCAAGACGTCTTCTTTTCCAGGGACGTCCATGCATTTTGAAAAAAACATCAACAATGCTGTACACATTACAAAGGCACGGCTGTAGAAGAAGAAAAGTCAGAACTGGCCTGCCTGCAGTCCTAACCTGTCCCCAATAAAGAATGTGTGGAGAATTAAGAAACAAAAAATGCAACCACACGTGTGGTGAAAAGGAATGGCAACGATACAAAGTGATAAATATTTACCGACTCAACTTTTTTCCAACAATGGATGTTTATATAACATAACATAACATAACATAACATAACATATACAGTGGTGTGAAAAAGTGTTTGCCCCCTTCCTCATTTTCTGTTTTTTTTTTGCACGTTTGTCACACTGAAGTGTTTCGGAACATCAAACCAATTTAAATAATAGACAACAAAAGTAAAGACAAAATGCAATTTATAAATTAAAGTGTTTATTAATAAGGGAGAAAAAAATAATCCAAACCTACATTGCCTTGTGTGAAAAAGTGATTTCCCCCCTTTGTTAAAACATACTATACATGTGGTTTATCACACCTGAGTACATTGTCTCTAGCCACACCCAGGCCTGATTATTGCCACACCTGTTCTCAATCAAG
>JAVSBV010034188.1:0-11520 GCA_033117975.1 Parotocinclus spilosoma | reverse complement strand
CACACACACACACACACACACACACACACACACACACACACACACACACACACACACACACACACACACAAACAAAAGCTGGCTTTGCTTCAAGCCTGATAAGAAATACATTATTTGCGGTGTACCTGTAGGTCACCAGGCAGCAAGAACAAGAAAGGGAATAATCACTCACCCAAACTGGTAGGCTTGATCAATTCATCCAATATATCATAAAAAGGCAGCCTCTGGAGCTTGACGTCTGGGTGGACAGGGTGTAGGGCAGAAGTGAGGTGTGGAAGGCCCAACTCATGCTTGGGCCCCAGAAGAGATACAGACAGCAGAGGCGAGGGAGCACCATGGCTGTCAAACCCAAGCTGAGTAAGACTGGTATGCAAGCCCGTGGGAGCTGTGCCCGTCGTAGAGTGGACCCCCGAGAGCGAGAGGTCTGTTGGGGAAACCATCTTTGTGGGGAAACGTCGGCGGTACAGCTCCTTGATCTTCATCTGCACGGCAGGACTGCAGCCAGCCTTCAGCAAGTGGAGTGCTTTGGTCAAGAGTTCGTGTTTTCTTCCGTGCTTATTGCGCCCAGCGTATCCCAGGAGAACTTGCAATTCCGAGACACGCAGGCTCATCACCATTTGCTGTATTGAAAAAAAAAGAGAACTTTAGTAACTTAACAACAACAACAACATTGTACTTTTCATCAGACTATCTGGGTGTTACACAACATTCATTAGCCAGATGATACAAAGGTCACACATTCAGGCACAAACACTTTATGCAGCACAACAAGCGACTGCCAGTTCATCAAGGAATTGTATTACAGAATATGAGGATTTCTGCAATTATCTGATTATTTAAGTGTTCAAGTATATAGTATTCTCCAATCTAGAAACCAGACTATGTAATCTTATAAAGAGACCCGGATTGTGCTGCAGTATTTATAGCACGCTATACTATATTAGGGTGTAATTGCATAGACCAAGTGGGATTCTCTCCTAAAATCTGGCAACCCTGGAATTAAGCACTAAATGACTACTGAACACTTTGCAGAGGCTGACAAGCAAAATATACATTTATAATTTAGTTAACAGATTATTAAGCATATCTAAACACGCTCAATGTTTCACATGTCACAGCCCCTACTCAAATCCCATAGCAGCCTGTAAGTCCCTGGCAAGGCAGAAATCACACCCCTTGTTCCTTCAGGTATGCAATCAACAGCCACCTCACCATGTGTGGTATTTGAACTAGTGGCACAATGGGTAGAGCACTGGTTCCCTTTGGTGAGGTATCACGAAAAAGCAGGGCAGGAATGCCCCTAACAAAATGTTTACTAGCCCTTTATCAAATCGGTGGTCTTGAAAGCATACATGTGTAAAACATACATTAAGAAGTACTGTACTGCGTGCAAACCCGATCCACTATACAAGCATATGCCCTCAGTTTCAACTCAGATCTATCTAACACTTCTCTCCCTACTTTGTCAATACTCCAGACATAAAAGCACCATTATTTGTACATTATTGGTTTAGGCAGAATGTGTGGATCCATTACAATGACTTGGGTAAAGTTCAAACCAAATCTGTGTGAGCAAGACAATGCAAAATGTCTCGAAACTGTCTTGTAACAGTTTATCAAAATTCTCAGAAAATCAACTAGAGTATACAGCGAGTCATGTACATCATTTCCTTTTTAACTGACTGCCTGTAACAGATTCTGTGAACAGTTATTTAATGGTCAAATTTATAAACATGTAAGAGGAAACAAATATACTGTTATTTCCATTCCCCAACAACTTGTTTCAAGCTTAAATGAGATGTCCAGACTACATTGCTTAAAGCTCCGATTGAGATAGATAGACTGCCACAAAAAATAAAAATAATAAAGCAGCTACGGACATGTGTGTTCATTGTACGATCTTAAGTACTTATTTAAAAAAAAAAAAAAAAAAAAAAAACTTTCAATTTTCAGATATTTGTGTAAGTGATATAACTGAACTCTGAAGAAACTAACATTTGGTTTCTATTAAAACTATGGCTCAGGAAAGATGGGGGATGGTGAGATATTGGGGGAGGGGAAGACTGAACCCAAGTCTGAACCAGTGAGCTTTCATACCAAAAGCAATGAAGCAAAGCTCCAAAGAAAACAAAGAGAACAGCAGACCAGAGCAGCTCACATTTCTCCATTTCTGTGACCAGAGACTTCTTGCCAGTTTATTGCCAAGTGTCGACTGGGTTGTTCATACAGACACAAACACCATTTTACTAAATCTGCACAACAACCACCAAAAACAAACATACAGTCTTAGTGCTGTCTAACAGAGGGAAGGAAAGATTCCGATACTTCATCTCATGCAATGAGCTAATTCTTGTTAAAAAGCAGAAGACTAGAGGGAAGTGATTTCAGTTCACCAATCAAGCTGGCTCATTTCAATATCTTCGAACAAATGTAACAAACTGAGCACAAATGCCTTGAAAATCAATAATACATGTTGTGATTTTTTTTTTACACACCACAGCTATTTGAGATGAACAGTCCTATACCATTAACCATGTCATTAATTTTTATTAAAATGTACTGAACACTGAAATCCTGGTCAAGGTGGTAGGAAGGGTGGTGCCTGATTAGTATTAAGCAGATAAGAAAATGAATAAATTAATACACTAACATTATGGGGGTGTGATGCGCATCACCATCAATAAACAATAACACAGCTATTAGCGTTACAAACAAATGTTGTTAACAACCCAAATGTCACTCAGTTCCTCAACACCAATCAAGACATATCTTTAGAGGTCACGCATTAGGGTTGGGCATCAAACCCAAAATTCCAAGAATTCCACTGCCATTACCGCTGAGTCATGTAATCATTTACGTCAACAGTTTTGTGTTTTGATACCCTCTGCTATAGCATTAGAGGAGAATGGATGCTCTAAAGCACTCAACTTTAGCTCCACTTTGAAAGAAAACAAAAAGGCTAAATGCATTATGTGTAGAAGTTGATTTGTTGTAAAGAAGATTCCACCTTCAACATATCAAAACATCTACAGTCACTTTTGCACTAAACAGTTCTAAGGACCAATAAAGGAGAAACTTCCCGTGAGGCACTCCGGAAAACAAATTTGTTCCAGCGCTTTTTTGGTTTGAATTCACACCACCAGTAGGAACACTGTGTGATGCTCAAGGGTTGTAAGCAGCGTGAATTTAAAAAAAAACGTCTCTCAATGAACACAGTTAATAATTACGCTCTATAAAATTATGAATCTCTGATCCAAAAATAGCTTGTTTTCTTCTAGTTTTACTTTATTGCCTTACAACAAAAAGCAACACATGGAAAAACAAACGTTTCAGTACTTTCACCTCAAAAGACATAGTGAAAACTAAAGTAGTTGAAAGAAACGCAGTTTAATTTGACTCAAAAGTTTATTGAACGCCACACAACACACATATTACTTCTGTCATCTATATCATTGAAGTTTCATTTCGTGTGGTTATTGTGAGTCACCAGGCGCAGTCATACTGAAACAGCCTGACATAGCACACTGTTAAAGGAGGGTGCACATTTTATAAGAGGGTGTTCATTCTTATAAGAGTTTCCGTCTTACAAGAAATCTAAACAGCATTAAGATGCACATGTGGAAAATCTGGTTGGCTTAATCTACCAAAATTGTCCCTTCAAATTGTTTGTCTTGTATTATTGGTGGCATATGTAGTTTGTCAGACTGTATCTTGAATGACCTGGCTGATTTAAGAGGCCTTGTTAACCCTGTTTTTAAAGTGCATTTAAGATCTAACAAACGTCTTCTTCTAAAACCGGTGAATACGTAAAAGTACATGCTACATTCAATTTAGTTACGTTTCCCAATGAAATACAACAAGAGAGTTTAACTGCCTGATTTGAAAATATGTATGTATGCTTCTCACATACATTAGGGGATACCTCATAATGAAATATCTCCAAATTTTTGTGAGCACTGTAAATACAAATCCTCTGCTTAAGCCACAGTGTCTGTCTTAAACTGGTCAATGAATGCAGTGTTATTAAACAGAAATAACCATAGGTCTCAGAATCACAGTGCAGTTTAAGCTCTTTGTACACACTTCATGCATACTTACTGGCCTGGGGAGCGAGTTGCCAGTTTCAGACACTTGTGATTTCTTCTTTAGCTATTCTTTTTTTAAAATGCTTTCTTAGATTTGAATAAAGGGAAAGCAGTAATTGCATTCATTGATACAACAAAAACAGAAACGATAGATCTAACTTGGTGCTTTAACGTTTAGAGAGCAGCACAGATGTTGGAGTATTTGTTAGCTGTGTAGTAAATTCTATACTTTTGGCCTTTCATGCTAACGAAATTCGTGTTCATTCTTTGCATTATTATTTTTGTACATTTGTGAGAGTTTTTGCTCCACTCACATAAAGTGCATCACTGACAGTAATCAGTGTTAGCTGCTAATCATACAATCAACGTAGGCTCATACTTCATTAATTGTCTTCAATAAACAGACAAACGGATCATAAATCACAATTATTTTAATTATTAACCAATCGTCAAATAAAGTTTTATGATAGTGACAGATTATGATTACCGATTATGCTTATTTAATACCAGTTCTTGTTTAATGCTCGTTGCGTTGGCTTTCTGCTCACCCAGTTTCTGTGTATGTTCGTTTGTTTGCTGTTGTGTTGCTTGGCTCTCCTGGTAACTGAATTCTGGCTGTCCTGAGTGATTATAGTTATTGCTTTTATGATCGTTTAAGCTTGTTGTACACATTCTTGGAAACATCACGGTCGATGCCAGGTATTGTTTGATATTTTCCCCCTACCCATTGTAACATCTGCAACAATATTTAGGTAGGCGGTATATCTATGATAACCTAAATTGCAGTTTGAGCAATATGCTATATGTCATTATTAGGTATCACTTAATTTGCAAGACCAACAGTGAAAAAGATGCCTTAAGAGGCATGTATTCACTGCGTTATGTAGCCAGGTAGGACAGACTACTGTGCATGTGCACCGAGTGCATGCAGCACGCTAGCCCCACAAATCAAGCAAGAATTCATACAATACACAAAAGTGCATAAATTAAGTTAAAAGTGAGTAATCTAACTGTGCAAGGAGACGAAATACAGATACCAACAGCCTTGCTGCCTATCAGCGGAGATGGTTTCGGCTTTTAAAACATGTTGCTCAAAAGATGGCAAAAGACTGGAAACTATGTTGAGAACCAGTTGCCATTACAGAGAGCTCGACAAATTATTTCACGTGTGCTAGGCTGTGCAGTATATGAAGAGATAAACCAGTCTAAGTACCAGGACAAACACACTCAGCAAACCTTAGCAGAATTACTTGGACAAAAAATCCTGTCACCAGTTACTTCAAGAAAGATACCGTGACAGTTCATGCGGTGAGAGAGACTTACTCAAACAACTTTTGAATACTTTAAACCCACAATATGCACTGGCAAAGCATTGTCTAATTATTTCTTATAAATACAATGACAGAAAATATAGAGACAACATTTTTGTTTAAATATCACACATACCTAGGGGTATGGGTCAACATAACATCAACATGAATGATCCAATGTTTCCCAGCAGAACAATGGCCAGAACACTATCAATGTTATTTACTTCATCTTTCATTTTTTTTTGGCTAATCAGTTTATTTGTGGTCCTTTACTGTTTACAAACAACATGGTTTAACTGTAATCCCTATCTGCAGTGCTTCGTGGAGATTTATGGTTACATATGGGTGGGGTGATTCACAAAATACAAATACTGGATAAAGTAAACTAGTAAAACAACAAAGCAACACATCTTATCAGCCTAGAAGCTAATCTAAGCCTAGCTCTGCCATGATGACTGTGCTATAAATGCTGTACAGTACAGACAAAAAAAATGGCCACAATGGGACCGACCTGAAATTTTCAGGTTTGATACAATATATAAACTTTGCATATCGACTGATACCCAATAACAATATAAAGACTGAATTAATAACTGTATACCTCAGCACACAGGAGAGAGTTAAAGCATCAGGACCGTCTTGAACATCACTAACTTTTACAATATTAACTGGTATCACAAGAGTGAAATATGTAGCCCCATGGAATCAATTTTTCCACCAAAATACCATTTTATTTTTCCCTGTTCGCATTGTTTATGGATACTCCCTACCTGATTCTGTTTTTGTAGGTTTTAAACATGTTTTTAATGTTTTGTATTTAATAAAACTGCTGCTCTTACATTTACCAACACAGACAGTTACATAAAGAAAAGCTGTAAAAACAAATAAGGAAAGGTTCGAGGAGAATACTTTATAACTAGAAATAGAAGAGCTATTTGTAAAAACCTATGCTTTTAATAATGCCCTTAAATCACTAGGATAGTTCTGCGCCAGCAACTTTGCAATAAAGACGTAAAGACATGCAACACCTGCAATAATCTTGGCCATTACGCTATTTTTTTGTATGTAACTGGCCAAATCCTTCTAACCCAACTTTAATGGAAACTGCTTTAATTTTAAAGAAATATAGCATGGGGTGCTGGCATGAGTCTTTGATCAAATTCTACATATTTAGTGGGGTGATGTCGTTTTAAATGTGTTGTTCTAAACATTTTCTGAGATATTCCTCCACATTATTTCCACCTTGCATACCAAACAGCACTCACTGAAGTAGCCCTTCTTCCTGGCTAAAGACATGGCTGTATCTGAAATAATGCCAGAGCCCTACTCCACACTCAGCACTGCGCTATATAGGCCTAGGAGACTATTAAGTATTACTAAAAAATACAGACACTTCCTTATCATGCCTCATTGGTATCATAAACAAACCCACGAGCGTTCCGTACATGAACAGAATTCTGAATTAACGTTAGGGAAAGCACTGCGTTGTTCATGTGTGGCTGTGTTTGTGTTGCTTATATGCGCTGCACAAGTCAAATATGACCAGCACAGAATCGGCAATAGGAGTTTGATAGGTCACACTAAAAGCAGATGTTTTTTTCAGATTTACTAATACTGTGCATTTCTGTATTGATATGACTTCTGTATTGAAGTCAGTTGTTATTCATATAGCTCTAGAAATAACTTGAGAGCACCTTTGGTTCATTTTTTGTTGCTGTCCTGTTTATTTGTTGTATATATGGCATAGCACAGATCTGGTCACATGGATTGGCCTTTTTTAAGCCAATTTTGTTAATCGGACACACTTGGAGACCAATTTAAATCTTAATATTTGATCAGTTCATCTCTTATCAGAACAGAACTAAACCTCTTCAAGGATTCCATTAGCAATACCAATATAGCTTCAGTTTAAATGAATTATATAACCAGCTAATCATGTGGCAGCAGTGCAAAGCATAAAATAACAGAGATACAGTTAAGTTGCTGCATGTAATAGCCATGTCTACCGTCACAACGAGGATGTGAGTGATCTCAGTGATTTTAACCCGATAGTTAGTATTTCTGTAACTGTTGGTCTCCTGGGACTCTAGAAACAAGAGTCTCTGGATTTGGTGCAACTTGAAATGGTGCTATAAAACATACGCTTTCACATGGAAACACCTTGTTGATAGGAGGGGTGAACTTTAAGTGGCCAGACTGGTTCCAGTTGACACAAAGGCAATGTGACATTAACATGGATAACCTCCCTGTACAACTATGGTCAGAAGCATCTCATGCAAAAGCATGTCAATGTGCACAACATATTGAAACTCAAAGCAGATAAGCTACAACAGCAGAAGAACTTGTCTTCTAATTATTTCAGTCAATAACAGAAAGCTGAGGCTGTGGGCAGATAATCACCATAAAAATACCTAATATAAGTAGAGAATTTCAAATGCTTGTTAAGTGAAACTGCTATTTGCTCTCATATGTGATGCTGTAGATCTGATGTGATTCATGAAGCACTGCAGGTCTCAAAAAGAGAAAACAAGAGGGACAGAGAGGCGCAGGACAACAACACTGATTGAAGGATCAATTATCTATAAAAGTTGCTCACTGCTAGGCTGAAAATAGTCCACCAACCAAAAAAGTCAAGCTACCAGCATCCTGTGAGCACTGATGATTAGAGGAAAATGAGTTGTTGACACAAACTAAGCAACATCAGACGAGCTTCTGTGCCTGACTTTAAATCTATACGTGTGGACCAACTAGGTAGGAGTGTCTAATAGAGTGGACAGTGAGTGCACATAGAAGTTATAAACTGCACCATACCTGCATCTCATCCATACACACCAGTACTACACACACTTGCACACCACCGCCACTTACATGTCACTCCAGTGCTACCCAAATAGTAGCTGAACTGTGGTGTCCTATGAGGGTCCTGACTATAAATGAAGAGTAAAAGGGAAAAACAAAATAGGCAAAGACACAACAGTACGTAATTGTAGAACTACAAAGTGCTTCTAGAGGTTAATGAGAACTAAATAAATGGACTCAAAACAGTCTCATTTTTTATTTATGCTGAAAACCTTGAATGCAACATTCTCGAATTTTAGTTATTGTAACCTAATGAACAACTAAGTTTTTGCCAAAGAACATACTGATCAAATACTGACGTCACAATACTCCCAGTAGCCAAGCAAAACCACTGCAAACAGGTAACATAAAAAGTGTGATAGCAGCCTGTATTGACAGTTGCAATAAATATCACACAAACAATATTATAGAATGTGTCAAATATCTGATCGGGCAATGAACCATCCTAGCATCAGCACCAGTGTTGTCAGTTAGTCCAGGGCGATATAATAACTCCATCATTAGTACTTGTCAAATTACATGATAGCCAGAGGCACAGACTGATAGAACAGATCAAATATTCTTGCTACAGCATGCGGTGTAGACACCAAAGCACTCATCATGTATAATGACAAGCTGGAACTCACACTTTTCTTACATAGCTTTGAATATGTTATGGTTGTCTTGGATGTCTGTGTATTCTTTCCTATTAGACTTTTGTAACTCTAATAAGTAACCAACATTGTGTAATTTAAATATTAATAAGGACAGGATCGTAAAATCTTAGTTGTTTATTTTTCTGTAATTTTTGCCAAATCACCTCTTGAATCAAATGTTCTATTGCCTTGGGGGCGTTAACGTGCTGAACACTGGACCAAATGGTCATATTCAAATCTATCCTCTGCCAAGCTGTTACTCTTGGTTCCTTGAGCAAGGCCCTTAACCCACAACTGCTCAGATTTTAAGTTGGTCTGCATAAGGACGTCATTAATAAATAGACCAACACAACAAGCAGTCACAGAGGTTCATACGGTTTCGATTTCGTATTAAGTATGTACAGAACAAAGAAACGAATAAATACCTCTGCCAACTGTGTGTCCTTATTTTTGTCTTTGACCAAGCAAACAGGAATTTTCATGCTGAAAAAGAGTATAAAAACAATATAAACGGCAGCAGAGGTAAGTTTTAAAGCTGCTGATGTAGGAGACAGACACCATGGTGTGTAACCAGTAGTGGTTGTTTTAGCTTTACTGTTTATACTACCAGCATTTTCTATGCAATGCCCAGGGGGAAAAAAACTGAGAAAATATGGGCATGAAATTAAGGGTGGGCAATACGTCAATATTTTACTGTATCAAGATCAATTTTGGTATTGTGATAGACAACATGCTTTTCTGAGTTAGTGCTTAATCACCACTGACCAAATGTTTCATTACAAAGAGTGCAATTTAACTGAACAGAAAAAGTATATAATCCATATATAGTTAAATATACACATATTCAATTGAATACAATTCACTCTGTATGTGCTAATATTCAAATATTAGTTTTATTTAAGAATCTTTCACTTCTGATGCAGTCTGCAGCAGCTTGAGGCAGTTTTTCATATGCATCGTGATAAATATTGCTTATCACGAAAATGACTAATTATTGCAATATAAGATTTGATCACCTCAGCCACCCTACTTGAACTGTATACAACTGTGCGAGAAAACTGAATGCTGAATTACCGTTATAACGAACAAATTTAAAGTGCTGTACAGTTTGTTTGATCGGCATTTCATACGCAGCGTCAGATAAATATAGGCTTGTGTATGAAATGTGGTGGCTGAGTAAATATTAAAGAGGACTCTAAAAAGCGGTGTACAGCTCTGTACAGGTTATTTTTATTACCAGTACTTGACATGCGGCATCAGGAAGTCTTATACTGGCCTTAGTTTAAGTTAACACTAGCATGCCTTCCCCTTTTACACAGAGGCACCCCTGTTTTGATTGTGTCTTGCCGGGAAAACGTCGTCAAATCAAGACGTTACAGTAACGTAGTACTTTGTATCAAAACACGACGTATTTGCAATAACCTTTAGCGCTGTTCCTGCGTGTCTTATAGCGCGAAATACCTACAACTTCAATACAAGACTCACAAACCGGTTGGCAGAGGGAATATATCGAGCTAACTCCAGCTTCTGTCTGCTGTTTGTTACAACGAAATCCGTTTCACCCGCTCGATAAAAGCCTGCGTTAAACACAGACGGACTATCTTACACACACTCATGGATACATGTGACACCGCTTTCAGTTTAGCTTTTGGAAACTCACAGGATTCAGAACCAAACGTTTAACGCGCAAAATTTGGTCTGAAGAGGAAGCTAGCTACGTTAGCTTTAGCTTATTAGCCACAGTGATACAACCAAGTCTCGACATCACAACAATAACAACGTTCCTCCATCCAGCTACAAACCACCAATATAGTCCAACCGTTTAAGGCGCCTTTTCCCACGCTGCTCTAAGCAACCGCTACAGAGCACAGACAGCACCAATCAGTGATGAAAAGCTCCATTACAATTCATATCGATAGTAAAATTTCCAGCTACGCTTTACCTTCAATTCCGTACTATCCGCCATCTTGTTTCTCTGGCGCATGCGCGCTAGACGACCGGCACGTGAGCGGGGTCCGTTAACGTTTCTCCCTCAGATTCAAAATTAGCGCTCAGTTTTTCGCATGAACATCAGTTTTTCGCGCAGTGCCCGACTCATTTAGATCCGTCCACACAAATAACCCTCTGTCCAGTGCTCAGTACATACCATACAAGTGATACCTAACGAAAACAAGATATGTTTCAATGATTTACTAGTTTTATTATATTATTTATATTTTTGTAGGACATGGCATGCATGTCAGTGTTAACACAAACACAGATAGTTCACTAAAACATCACACATTTACCAGAATTCTTTACATAGGCGTACTAAAAATATTATTCCAAACACATAATTTGTTGTTGACAAACACATTCCATATTAACAATAAAACATTAGAAACCATAAAGATAAATATAACCACAGGAGCAACCACCATTTAAACAAAATGAATACAGTCGATTCTGGTTAATCGGACCACATCGGGACGCGATCGTTTTGGTCCTAATAACCGGCTGGTCCGATTTAACAAACATGCACTATGTTACAAGATCGTATGTAACATATTAAATGTTTATTAAACCTTTATTGTGCGATTTACACGTATAGGGAACGTACAAACAAGAACTACTGTTGCTTACGAACTTTGT
>JAVSBV010034177.1:0-24941 GCA_033117975.1 Parotocinclus spilosoma | reverse complement strand
TGTGGGAGGAAACCGGAGTACCCGGAGTAAACCCACGCAGACACAGGGAGGACATGCAGACCCCACACAGAAAGGACTCAGGTCTCTCCACCCTGAGATTGAACCCGGGACCTTCTTATTGTGAGGCAGTGGTGCTACCCACCGAGCCCCCGTGCTGCCCTAGAACATCTTAAACTCTTGGTAGTTTATTGGGTATTCTCATGTGAACTGCTCAGGTCCATCGAGAGCATTTTAATTGTATTAAATTTAATTTTAAAAGGGTCAAGAATTTGACTTGGCCATTCCATGTTGTTTCAAAATTCAGGACAGATGCTTTGATTGGTTAATGGTATAATTAATTGTTTTTCCATCCGTCATGGTAAGCCATCCTAGACCAAATGCAGCAAAACAGGCTTAAACCATGATAGTACGTAACACATACCTGACTTATTAAGTAAATAAGTGACTGTTACTGCTTGCTTCCTTTTTGATTGTTTATCTCTGTTCCAAAGGGTCATGTGAAGCATCAGTTTCATAAACTGTTATGTTAAGAAGTTAATTAGAATCCCTCCTACACACACAGTTAACATAAAACATGGTTTAAGCAAAGTTTTTAGATGACGTTTATTAATATTGCTTGTAATTTCTTAATTGTTCATTAAAATGTGTCCTCTTTAAGTTTGTTTTTTGTAGATTTGAATGATTTTACAAGGAAAATTAATCTTCTTGTGACTGCTGATTGGGGTGAAATTTTTAGTCACATTTCTTCTCCTTGTTCTGAAGGCCAGTGTGGTCTGGATTGTGTATTCTTTGTATCTGGCCATACATTCTCTACGTACAAAGCTGTACATTACACCCATAAAGGACTCAGGAAGCACATAAGATTCTTGAAGGCATTCAATGAGTTTCCCGGGGAGTTTATGGCCAATTAAAACTTTTATATTTCAGATCGAGAGTCTGTTGGGTTGGACTATGTTACAAACTTAGACTTATCAGTTAAAATATACTGCCTACAAAAATGAGGGGATTTTTCAAAATGAAACATCCCATAATAAAATATCTCCTATTTTTTGTGAGCAGTTTAGTAAACATGCCAAACAAGTTTGTTGTTCAGCGTTGATACGGACGCAGTGTTAACTGTCTAAGAATCTTATAGGAGTGAGTTTTGGCCCACCCAGACAGTGCCTACAATACTTCTTAGCTTTTCCTTCTAAGTAGAAACAAAGGCTAACAAAAGGAGGAGGGTACAGCTGTCAGTCTTCATGCCTTAGAATCTGCAAACCAATGGTAGTCAGTGTAGCGTGAAAAAGAAAAAGAGTGAGAACTGGCAAATGTTTTCACTGCCTGAAGTGTCGGACGAGTGAAGCGACCTCCATGGCTGTGTCACAAGAACAAACTTCAAACAACACCTGCCATTTTTATTGGGTGTTAAGCTGTGAATTATAGTAGGTAATGCAACGTTATTGTTAGGTCTGACAGCTGAGACCACACTGAAATTATGGACACCTTTATTATTTTGGAGCTGCAGCAGTGCTTGAAAGTGTGACTGGCAAAAATTTGTGAACCTCTAGGATGAAGTTAAGGTGCTAGAGTCTGGACCGGAGGGTCCAGGTTTCAAATACTACCTCCATCAAGCTGCCACTGTTGGGTCCTTGAGCAAGGCCCTTAACCCACAATTGCTTCGATTGTAAGACTGTATAAGTTGTAGATTGCTTTGGGCAAGGGCTTCTGCTAAACTATGTAAATGTAATGTAAGGTGTAAGTGTCTATTCAAAGAACATGGATCTATGGATTGAACAAAGGTGTTCCATGGAATTTGTGAAGACCCCAAAAAAGAATGTTTGGTGATCATCAGGCTAGAAAATATTACAAAACCTCGTATCGTGTTTGGAGAGCTACAGATATTTGTATTTATACATTTATACAATTCTGTATTTATGCATTTGTACATTATGTATAAATAAAGGAATATCAATACATTTGATAGGCTCTACATTAGTAGAACACCTACAAAGATGCACCATGCAAATTTGAAAAAAAAGATTTACTGTTCTCCAAAAAGAAAAATTCTTGATTCCAACATAAGGACATTATCCCATCTCTCAAGGATGGTGGTATTAGAATCATAAGTAGCATGGTGTCCATCTGGGACAGGACCACAATACCAGCTAATTCTAACTAACATTTTAGCACATATGTGTACTTAATATCAATAGAAACTGGGTTATCCAACAAAATAGGACGCCAAGCAAAAAAAGGTTAAAGAAAAAAGTCATATTGCAATGATCAAGTGCTGATCTCAGTCCTGTAGAAATGTTGTGGGAGGACCAGAAGTGAGCAGTTCATGACAGGAAGCTCTCCAACATGCCAAAGTGGAAGCTGAGAAACGAGTAAAAATCCTTTCAAGCCAATGTGCAAGAATGACTAGTGGCTTTTATTGCTGCACATGGGGTCTACCTTTAATTTTCTCAATATATAAATAACCATGTGCATTAATGTTATCATGTGTTTAGCTTCCCTTTAGCTACGTTAAGCTCATATTCTTGTTTGATTTGGTTCACTTGATTTTTGGGATTTTTGTGAAATCTGATGATGTTTTAGATCATATTTAGGCAGAAATAAATATCACACACTTTTAAATACCACTGTAAGTGCTTAATTATAGAGCAGGCATTAACATCACTCAAGAACTCTGGTAACACTTCCCAGACTTAGTAGATTCAGTGGTAAGGTTTGCTTAACCAGACAGGACAGGCATGAGCCAAGCCTTTTTTTAAACCCGACCTGTTTGTCGCCAGTCAGTTTTTCCACAATTGTTTTGTAACTGCATCAGGTCTCTGTTGATGCTTAGTGTGGTGGCAGCAGCCATACCCCCTTAATTACCTTAACAATCGCTTCTCAGAAACCAAAATCATATGGTAACATAATGACAAAGCAGTAGCAGCATACCTTTAGCTCATGTGCAGTGTTCTTTGCAAATTATATGTATACATGTAGATAGACCTTTAGACGGAGCCGAGATTGCACTGGATCAGAGGATACACACTGAATAATGTATCACTCAGTTACTTTAAAACTTCTTCTATCAGACATTTGAGATACATGCAGTTCATTTAAAATGAATCATTATAAAATGCAAAGAAAAAAGCTAAATTCAAAGAGGACTTTGAATTTAACATTGTAACACTCCCTAGATTCATTGCAGCATTCTTAGTGAAGAGAATGGTAACATTCAATTTTCAGGACAAAAAAATACACAACAGCGTCCGCAAGACAGTCCTCTGGTCAAGACCAGTATACCAGAGGCCGAGACGATACTTAGACTTTGTCATTCGGAATACACAAATGTACGCAGAACGAAATTTCGTTGCAGATAGCTCGCACGTAATTTGAGAAGAGCAGAGAGAAAAGCATTTCTAAATATAAATATTTGCACAAAATTGACAAAATATGTTTGAAATGCACAGCAGCATGGGAAAAAAACAAGAATAGAACTAAAAATATGAAATATGAAAATGCACAGTGAAAGATATATTAAAGTGCAGTAGTGAAAAAGTGACCTGTGGAGTTAAGAATTGTTTACATATATATATATATATATATATATATATATATATACACATACATACATATTTATAGATATTCACAGAGTTAGCCGGATATAAATAAGTATACTAAAGGGCATGATAGACCTGATGATCATACAGCAGCAGCATATAAACCGTTAGTGTTCAGAATTTAGCAGTCTGATGGCATGGAAAAAAATGTTACAGAACCTGGTGGTCCAGCACCGAATTCTCCGGAAAGTCTTCCCAGAGGCCAACAGGGAAAACAGACCACAGTGAGGGTGTGAGGGGTCACTGTTGATGTTTTTGGCCCGGGATATACAGCGAATCTTTGCCAGGTCCTGTATGGAGGAAGGAGAGGTCCCAGTGATTTTCTCCGTTGTCCTCAGCACTCTCCTCACATTCTTCCAGTCGGAGGCACTGCAGTCTCCACACCACACAGAGATGCAGCTCGTCAAAATGCTCTCTATTGTGCTTCTGTAGAATGTAGTGAGGATGGGTGGGGGCAGGTGTACTCTTCTCATCCTAGGCAGGAAGTGCAAACGCTGCTGTGCCTTCTTGACCAGTGACGTAGTGTTCAGAGACCAGGTGAGGTTATTTGTGATGTATGTGTGATGTGATGTGATGTGATGTTAGATGTATGGAAATCACTTTCCATCTATTTCCACTGAATGATACAGATGTAGAAGTTTCTGGATTAAATATAATTTGGGTGTTTGCTAAGCCTAAATTTTGTTTCAGCATGTTGCCAATAATCGCAGTGCATATTTATCAACTCTCATGTGGAACAGAGTGGGCTGTCAGATCTCACCACAAGAACATCCCCCAAGGATAGGTCAAGTCTGGGTTAACTGAAGTGCTGTTGTGGCCATGGGTGTGATACAGGTAGATAATTTATTGGAGTAACTGAGAAAGAGAGGTGACATGACTATACACATGAATATTTATGGGACACTGTTGTTTGCCAGCAATTACCTTATGCTGTAATCGTTCCCCTTCCTGATGTTTGAGTTGCATGCTCACTAATCTTTGTGGTTGCCACTAGGGATCATTGGGAAGATTAAACTTCAGTGGGGGTTGAGTGTTGTGTGTAAAGGGGCACAGTGTTTTATTCAATAGCTCCATCTAATATATTATATATTATTTATTATTTTATTTTCAATGCATTATGCATCTGAGTATGCAGTACTTAGATGTTTGATTGGAAGTAATGTCTAAAATCAAGCACAATCAGGAATATTGGTGTGTCCAAACTCAAGTCAGGGTACAGTTGTATCCAAAAGTACATTCCTGGAACATGTTTTAGATTGTGACTATTTGTAAACAGCAGCCAGACTACAGTATAATCATAATCCTATCAGAAATGTCAATTCAAGTATTTGCCTTGCCCAGGAATCCTTCTCTGATTGTTTCTCTTGTCTACCTGTTATTTGCTGGTTGGGTGTGAATTTGTATCTCTAATGCAAAAAGTGTCTTGTTATCACATGTACTACTATTCTACTGTCTCAAAGTATGTTTCTATCAACACTACATGGTACAATATTCAATAAACAACCTTTACTTCACAACTAACCACTGGGCAAGACTAAGGTTTTCAGTGGAGGGAAGTGGAGGGTAAATAAAAAAGTAAGGAACCATTGGAGTATGTAATGTGTTACATACAACTACTGTATAACAAGAAACAGCTCACCTTTGAATGCCTTAAAGTCTCAATGCTTTGCATCTAATTATTAAGTTGCCCAATTTGGACAATTTAAACCATAAACCATCTCTACTGACATTATACATTCTCCAGCTAGTTCACAGCTAAATGCAAAAAATCAACAATCACTTATTACTACATCATCCAGACAATAGCAGTGTTGTTTTATTTCCTACATCCTGTTTGCTTTTGTAATGTAAACGCACACTACAATTTAAAGGTGGCGTGCTGGCATGGTGGGTAGCATTGTTGCCTCACAGCAAGTAGATCTAGGGTTTGATTCCATATAGAGAAACTTGGGTTCTTTCTGTATTGTGTTTACAAGTCCTACAAGTGTCTGTGAAAGTTTACTGTGGAATCCTATCATAGTCCAAATACATGTTGGTGTTGGCACTCTGCCATCTCTTTTTCTGCGATCCTCACTAGGCTGTGGATAAGAAAAAAAAAATTTAAGCAATTTGAACTCTAGTTCATATAAAGGCACCAGATAGGATGGTATCACAAGCTGAGCCACAATGTTTTGGCAGAATAACTGTAAGAGACAAGCTGATCTTGAAAATAAATCGTCCGGGAAGTCTGCCTTGCTTTAAACCTATCTACACCTCCAGCAACACAATCTACAAGATACAGTCCATTTACTTTTGTCTCGAGATAAACAAATGGAACATCCAATCTTGCCACTCGTACCCCTTACACTAAGGAAGATACAAGACTGGAAGTCAAATAAGGAAAATTCATCTGTTTGAATGTCTGTCATCTCCAATGAACTCATGAACAGTTGCCTACCAGAATTGCTTGTTACATGCCTGGGCTGCACTGATAAATTCATTTGCTTTGTTTTCCTTTCCAATTCAAAAAGGGCATTTTATATTTATTTGTTATTTTTTGTTAATAGTGGGTGTACCAATTGACAAAGGCTGTTGCCACTGGTTAGGATGAATAATAGGATTTTACTTATTTTTAAATTTATTGTATTGCATTTATGAAGCCACTAAAGCAAGGAACTTTAATTTAAGCATGTTAATTTAATAAACGTATCTGACTAGAAACATTCTTAAGGCCAGCAATGTGTATAACCTCCAACCTATTCATGTCTGGAATTAATTAACCAGAATAAAACAGTGATGTTCTTTTATGAGGCACAAAGAGCCAATGTGAATATCCACAATGTATGTGTGAGAATGCTGTGTATAATTATTCATTGGTATGGCTGTCAAAATTAGGTCACTATGTTTCATATTTTTGCCTGCCAACGGAAATGGATGTTGATCAAGTTAATATTTAATGCACTTATGCAGAAGACTGTTCTAATTAAAATATACATATTTCATGTTCTAATTAGCTTAATGGTTGCCTGACTTGCCTGAAAAAACACTCCAGGACTTCAATAAATTTCAAGGTATGCATTCCTATTGTTCTGGGTTCACAGTTTTATTGCATTTGTTTGGTCTAAAACAGCTAATGACAGTTGTTGAATGTTTGACTTGAAATCTTATTGACCATAACTATAAATCATGTGCTGTTTAACTGCGGGGGCTGGACAACACCACATTATAGCTTAATCTACATTTACTTGAACCTTTATTTAATTGCACACAGTACGAACTGTACAATGTGATTATAATTCGTATTTCATGCTTTGTCTATCCAACTGCATTTAATTTCATTTGAATGCTAGTGGTCATCTTGGAGGTGTATTTTGGGTCATTATTAAGTTGGAATACTAAACCGCTGTATTGGCCACCGTGCTGCAGCTCACTTTCAGGGTGTTGGCAATCCTCTTATAGCCTAGGTCATCATTATGTAGATCAACAATTTTCAGAAAGTTCAAATTTAACACACCTGCTCCCCATTCACACATGAGACCTTGTAAATCTAATAAGTCACATGATACTGGGGAGGCAAAATGGCGAGGTGGGCACAATTTGGCGATTTTTACTTAGGAGTTTACTTACTTTTGGTGCCAATGGCTTAGACATTAATGGCTGTGTGTTGAGTTATTTTAAGAGCACAGCAAATTTACACTTTTATACAACCTGTAGACCAATCACACTACATTGTATTAAAGTGTCATATCCTCAGTGTTGTCCCATGAAAATATATAATAAAATATTTACAAAATGTGAGGGGTTTACTCACTTTTGTGAGCTACACTGAGTTGCCATTTCTCATTCACATTCTCATAACATATTCTCTATTGAGGACAGGTAAGGTAAGGCCAGTCGTACCCGTGGCATTTTTCTGCAGCTATGATTTTGTAATGTGTGCAGCATGTGATTTTGCATTGTCTTGAAAAATGCATGGACTTAATTGTAAAAGATATCATCTTGAAGGCAGCATATGTTGCTCTAAAATCTCAATAAGTGTAAATTACATTTGACAAAAACACTGAATGGTGCTTTTGTCTTTGATCTGAAGCACGCAGAATTTATTTTGCCCAAAACATATGTGGAATACTGATTAATTTGAGAACAAGGCACATTTTTTTAACCAAATTACTATCTTTAAATTGAGCTCTCGCCCTATCCCTGACTTGAGCAATTTACATTCCTGCCGGACGTTTGACTGTTTCCAAATGTGTTTAAAAAAATAATTATCCTTGATTGGATTCTTTATTTACATATTAGCTTAAACAACGTATACAACTCAACAGATTGATTTAAATTAATTATTTGTTGATTAATCATCATGTTGTGTCAGTTTAAATTTAGGTAGCTTGATTCTCTTAAGGCTGATTTTTGTTGCCAGTCCACCCCTTGTGGCAAATGTAGCTTCTATGTGATGCTGATTGTGTGTGTACAGCATCCTGAGATCACACACTGTGTTTTAGAGAAATGACAGTTCTGGGCTAGTGTTGCATTACCATTTTGCCCCAGGCATATTTATTCTCTCCATGATAAGCCACCTTCCTCTCCTCATCGTTTTAATACCATGCAAAACTGTCACCCACACACTAGCCTAGCCAATTTTTTTTCTTAGAAATTAAAATAAAAGACATACTAATAATAATAGGATGCTCTATGATTTTGTATTGCATACCTTTCATAAATCTATTTTAAGCATATATGCTTTGATTGCGATATTTGCATTATTGACTGCACACATGCTACTGATGTTTAACAGGGTGATTCCTCAGATTACATCACGGTAATACCAACAATGAGGATGACCTAACTCCAATCAATATCCAATACTTTTTTTAGTCTTTTTGTTTTGTTGTATTAATGATTAACAGTTTTTTTTTTTTTTAATAACTTGAGCACTTAATACTTCTGAACATGTTTATTATGAAATATATTGGGAATACATAAAACATACTTTTGCATGTGCAAACGTTTGTCACATCATTGTGTTTTTAGCTGGCCTCTGTTGTGCTTTCCGGCTTAATTTAAAATTTATTTGCATTTGTGTACTGTTTAATTGCAGACCAATTACAAATCCACATTTCCTCTTCAAAATCTTAAAAAAGCTGTCTATCAGCAGCTTTGTAGTTACCTACAAAGTAACATTTTTATTAAATATTTCAATCAGTATTCAGGCCCCATCATAGTACTAAAACAGCATTAATTAGGGTACTTAATGATCTATTAATATCATCAGATAATGGACGTTTCTTTTCTTGTTGTATTATATTTAAGTGCAGCATTTGCCAATATAGATCAACATGGCTTACTGAATAGGCTACAAAACACTAATATTAAAGGGCTGGCACTTTCCTGGTTTAAATCCTCTGGTTTAAATGTTTGTTTATGTAAATAATCAAAGCTCTAAGCTCTCAAAAGTGAAGTACGGTGTCCCGTATGTCCTGTATGTGCTTGGCCCACCATTGTTTTCTCTGTACATGCTACCTTTAGGCTCAATTATCCGTTATGTTATCCTTTATCAATTATATGTCATTAGTTTCCACTGGTATAAAGATCTTACACAGCTATACATATCAGCAGATCCAAATGACAGCTTCACAATAAAAAACAATTTAGAATTGTGTTAAGGAAGTAAAAAATTGGATGTCATTTTATTTCCTGTTACTTAACCTAGATAAAACTGAGGTTTTGCAGCCAAGACTGTGAAAGACAGGTTAGCTACGTCTAACCTAAATCTAGATAGAGGTAACAACCAGTCCAACTGTAAAAAACTTGGGATTCACATTTGATTCAGATCTCTCTCTTGACGTGCAACATCACACAAATTGCTTTCTTTCAGTTACCTAATATTGCTAAACTTTGAAATATAGTTTATATTCAAGATGCAGAGAAACTGGTTCATCCATTTATAACCTCGAGGTTGGATCACTGTAACGATTTACTCGCGGGATGTTCTAGTAAATCTCTAAAAAAAACAAAAAAACTTTAACTAGTGCAGAATGCAAAAGCTCACTGGTTACCACTTAAATTCTGCATTGGTCACAATCATTTTGTACCATATAAAACTTAGCATGGCCTGGTAACACATGAGTCTTAAAATCCAGCACATCTACTTCACTTGCAAGGTGCAAGACTTCTTGTGGTTCCTAGAATTAAAAAAAAGTACAACTAAGGATATGTCCCCTCCCAATTATGGCATAAACGTCCCACTTTAGTTTGAGATTCAGACACATCCAATTTTAAAGTCTAGGCTAAAAACATTCTTATTTTTTCAAGCATTTGGTTCAGACTGGGATGCATAGCTCGGTTTACTGGGGCCAGAGTCTGGGGTCATCTATGGCCTGTCTGCCTTGTCATGCCCTGACATTTGGCCGGGAATGTCTGGTGGGCTGTCTGACTGAGACAGGCTCCTGATCTTGATTTGTGTAACCTTACCTTAGACAAAGGGCTAAGCTGGTGGTTCACAGTGAAAGAAATTTATTGTGATCTGCGATTTTGTGTGGCAGTCTTTTTGCCTCCTTAGTGCAATCATTCAGGTTTGTTGATTGCAGGAGAGGTGGGTTGTTCTTGTCTCATGTGATCCCTCTTGGCTGTGTTACCTTCTGGTTTTCCTCTTTCTAGCTATGCTGCTATAGTAAATGCTGCCAGAGTTTCATGATGCACATGGCATCAGTGATTGTTAGTAGACTTCATGCTCTTACTCAATAAGTAACTACATTTTTTTTATTTTCATCGAGCTTATGTTCCGGTACCAGTTCCAGCCACACACACTAAGATGTTCCTTCACATCAGCATCACTGTACTGGTTTCTTTCAAAAGAAACTAGTCCTACCATGCCCGTGCCTCACTAGAGGGCCAAAGAATGAACAATGTGCCTTCAAGAACTTCCAGCTGAGGACTCAATCTGTCACCTTGTGTAGCTTCACCCCTAGGGCCAAATGCCTAAAGTTTTGCATTGTACCATACTTCTTATTTGTACTGTAATTACTTGTGTTGTTGTAAGTAGGGGTGAGAGAGAGTGGAATTTTGAGTTGTTGAGAAAGTTTTTTTTAAAAATATTTATTATTTAATTTTTTACTTTCAGATTGTCACAGAGTAATGTGTTGGATAATCTCTTCCACTTTTACCAAATGTCTAATTCTGAGCACCTATCTTTTTTATAATTGATTTGCTGTTGTTTTATTGTCCACTTGCTTACAATGACTACTGTGCAACATAGGTAAATATATATATATATATATATATATATATATATATATATATACAAGTAATTGTAACTAGAAGCTACAGCTAGGCTATGCTAAATATATAGTTTTACCACACATGCCCCAAAACAAGGTGAAATTATGGGAGTATTTGTTTGACACTCAGCTATGACTTTAGGTTTTTCCAAAACACCTGAAATGATGCAGAGTCCTCTTGACGTTTTATCTTGTATGCACTCTCATTCTTATCATCACATTTGATATTGGTATATATGCTCTGCAGCCAGAATTTCAATGTAGTCATCTGAATTCTACTGCTTACTGGTAGACATTTGGTGAAACAAGAGTCTATACACATAGTGTCAAGCACCACTCTTACAGAGTACACAATGTTGCCTTCTTGGCTGTGCTTATATAAACAGTGCAACAGGATGTACTTGTGGGCTCAAAATCTGAGTGGTTGCATTACTTATATAATATCAATATCACATGCATGAGTAAAAGTAATTGGAGATTCACTTACTGCACATACCTAATTGAATACTTAAATGTGAGTGAGGTGCAAGCTAGGTCCCTGAGCTGATACTTATTAGACACATCATTGAAGTGGAAACCAAAGGGCTTGTTGATGTAGGGAACAGAGGTTATGTTGAGTGATGGGAGCAAGAAGTCCCTAACCGAATGGTTAACAGTGCTGGAAAGGACTGGTGCTGGAGGACGATATAGCAGTATGGTTGCAAAGAAGCAAAGTCTATTTCTATAGTTGCTTCTGTCTTGCGCCCTATGCTCCCAGCTAGGCACGAGCACTCCTGTGACCCTGATCCGGATTAAGTGGTTACTGCTTGCCTTTGTGCCATTCCAGGTTATTCACTGGAACATATTGCCCTTACACCAGCTATTCAAAACATGTATCAGGGGATTGTTACCTTCTAAAAAATTTGTCTGGTGCCATACATTATTATCTTATGCACATGCAGCAAACAAATGTATTTGTACATTTGTTTGTACAAATTGTAATTGTAAATGTACAAATATATTTTCAGTGATATGGCCTTATTCTCCTCTGATGACCTACATGCAGCAGACTATTCTTGTCAGGTTTACATCACATAAGGTAAGAATAAAGTGCCTTTTACAACCTTTTTTAACCTTCACTCTCACTTGGCAGTACCTTCATAGACATTTGAGTCACAGTAGCTTGCTTTGCCAAGTCTGGTTTAAATGTGATTTAGCTGTGGGAGGGGAACACCATGAATAAAACATATTTGCATGCAGGGCTTATAAACAAACTATGCAGCATTATTGGATCACTTTTCCTAAAAGCATAACACTCCTGGTGTGTGCTTTGGGCTTTGGTTCATTTGCTTCTTTTGTGTGTTGATCTCTGCAACTGGGTTTGCATTGGTTTTCAGAATCTAACTATAGAAGAATAACATTTGAGTGCTATGGTTTCAAAAAAACACCTATTAATGTAAACAATGATTAATACACTGCTCACAAAACTAGGGGGTATTTCAAAATGAATACAAAGTGATACAAATAAAGCATTTGATCTTTTTTTAATAAACAAGAAAATCAAAAAGAAACAGACAAGTTGTTCTATAATGCAAATGAGATACAAAAACAGCTTACTTAATTGATAAAAATGCACTATAAAAAACTGAGTGCTGGAGTATCCAAACATTCCCTGATCTTAAAAGTGCATATCATGCAATGCCCTAGCCCTTGCAATGCCTCTGCAACATGATTTGTCTTAAGCAAAGCTTGGAGATCCATTGAACGTCTTAAAGCTGGTCAAACACAGACAACAATGGCTACAGAACAGCAACAGTTGAACTTCCCTAAATGAGATTAGCAGACTGTGGAATCACTTTTAAGAGACTGAAACAGTATGACGAAGACATGGGGAGGGTTGACCTGAATGGCATATAGGAGCAGGCACAGCAATGCAACAAAGTTGCAGGGATAGTTTTTTGCTGCCACTGGATGAAGAATATTCATTCAGACCATACAAAGTCAGCTTCATTGTGTTTGAGTGCATGCCCAGCGACCAATGGTACGCATTCCATTATCTGCTGAACAAGAAGGTGAAGACTAGAAGGTGGACGAGTGATGCATGGTCAAGTGTTCTCTTCTGTGTTTTGGCAGTCTTGGGTGACCATGCACTCTACCGAACAGTCAATCTTTGGCACTCTCCTCCAGTTTGACATGCTTATGTTCACCCCCATGAATTTGTCACTTGCTATTCAATCATAATAATCAAGTTTGCATTTCAAACCCAGATATGATATGGCTGGGACAGTATGGAAAATGCAAATACAAAACACAATGTTTCTATTTTTGTTTTTTTACATTTATTTAATTTCAGTATGAACAGTATGAACCTGTATGATGGCAGTATATTTTGTCTGGTCAACTTTTCATTTGTTAATAAACATCTATTCCTGCATTTTAGGTCTCCAGCACATTGTAAGTTATTGTCATTCATTTTTAATTCATTGTTAATACATTTTAACACAGAGGACACCAAGTCCATGTATTGTTTCAGGTGCTATTTTGTTTAATTATTCCTGAAAACACATCAGAAGATATGAAACAGTATGTTAACATTGCTAATGCATTTTTAGATTAAAATTTTTCCACACATTCAAGAAAATGTTCAAATAAATACCATTATTTTCATATGCATTTTCCATACTGTCCCAACTTTTTATTGATTTGGTGTTACATGTACTAGAACTCTATCTAGAACTCTTCACAATCTCAAGTACATGACAGTCACATTGCCTGTAGCATGCATAATTAAATTGACCAGTCAGTTGAGGGTAAGGAAAGGAAGACTCATCAACAGATTTTAAACATATTATTTTTTTATGGAACAACAAATCAGCAATAAACTTTTTTTCTTAATAACAAAAAAAGTTAATGGTATGTTCAGCAATACATAATGTAATTTCATTCTGTCCTAGTCCTAAATATGTGACATGCTGGTGCACGCTCCTTTTACTTAATGCTTTTCCTCACCGTGTGTTGGATTTAATTTAGCTAATTTATTTTATTTTCAGGTCAGCACAGGGTTGCAAGAGTTCAAATTAATTATGTTGCTAACAAGGGAAACAAAGTCTCCTGATTATGGCATAAACAATTTAAAATCTATTTATGCCATTATCAGGAGACTTTACATCACCTGGCCATAATGATTTGACTGATTATGGCCAGATGCTGGGATTTAATATATTATATATATACGTCTGAAATCGCACCCATAGAATTCTGTTTATTACTGTATATTATAATATAGATATGCATAATATTATAATATACAGATAAAATATCATAATATAAATTTACATTTACAGTATTTAGCAGACGGCCTTATCCAGAGCGATTTATAAATGTGCTTTAAGGAATCTAAACAGGAATTGAATGGTGAGTGAATACTGTATTGCTGCATTATTACCACCTACTAGACTACATGCTAGATTACAGTATTATGTGCATGGTCTTTGGAAGGTCACATCACTGAGTGTATATTTAGAGTGCCCCATGTGTTTTTCTTTCCACATCCATGCTTAGTCATCCCAGCAGCACCAAATAAGCTAGTGACCAAATTACCATTAAAATCCATAGTAATTTATGGCCAGTTCATAATCAACCAAGTTTACAGTTGTACTATGAATTTTGACAGTGGAACCATAAAGTGGCCAAATGACCATCAAACATTCATAGCAGATCTGTGAACTTTATGGTCAAACTGTAAAAGTTCACATTAAAATTGTCAAACAATTTACAGTTTTACCATGACATTTAAAAAAAAAAATTCCTGGGACAATATGTCTGACAATGGCACAATATTTAATAGGTTATCCTTCAAGTATCTGCAAAAATAGAAATAGTACAAAAATACAGAATGAAATTTGGAAATAACTACCAGACATCAAACAGCAAGACAGAAGACAGAGAGGGTTTGGAGAACACAGGGAGACAGAGAACTCAAATTTCCATTTTATGGTACACACTTGAAGTTTCAGTGGTCAGCTACCCAATAAAATGGTAAAAAATTATTAAACTACTTGAGTCACTATATGTAAATATGAATGGGATGAATGACCAGCAAGCTACTTCAAAATGCAAACCAGATAAACCATAGCTTAATTAAATGCAATTCAATAGTCCCCAACACTAATGGATATATTGAAGTTTATTTGTTTATTTATTTTTACAGTTAAAGTAAAGTTACATTTTTTACAGTTAAAGTATTATAAAATGGCACTTCTTTTTAATAAAAAAATAATTAACAATGCCCTACACGCCTTCAGAAAAGTCTTTTTTCCCTTACAATGTCTTACCTTAAAAGTCATGCCGTCAAAAACACATCAGCATGATTTACATTTAACTTGGAGAGGAAATCAGAACAGTCAGTGTGAAATTAAATATGTAAATATAGAGAGTTGGGTGACATGTTACAGGTGGGTGGAAATGAACCTCTTGAGCAGGGCTTTCTCGAGATGTGTTTTGTTTTGTGCGAGTGTTTGCAGAGTATATCAAGAACTATTATGAACACCCAGTAGGTGGAGCTCTAACCATTGTCTATATTTTGCCAACTTTGTTGATGTCTTTCACAGACTTGTGAAGGTTTTTCATTCATCTGTTTATCAAACTCATTATCAAATATTAATATACCCAATGCTTTTTGCTTGTGGTTGATAAAGACGAATGACACCAAGATGAGATGGAGGTCTTGTCTATACAGTACACTGATATCTATCATAATGACCCACAGTAGATGGGCAGCTCAGCTAATTGCATCTCTGATCCCTCACAAAGATAATGCAGCAGTTTATCTTGTTAATGCCTGTCAGGATCTGAACACCAAGCCTCAGACCATGTAACTCAATCATACCTCTGAATGAGGGAATTGGTTCCCACTGCCGTTCGCTATCCCAACATTCTCACTGTTTAGAGACACGGAGATTAGAGTAGGATTAGAGCTGCATCAAGACTTTGATCACAGAAAATTAATTAGCCTGTGAGACAAGGTTTCAGCAACATAATGAAAGTTATTGGCCATGTCAGATCATCACACTCCCAGCCCTTCCTCTAATACTCTCAATCAGAGCATCCAGCCGTGAAATAGACTTTTAGTTTGCTGCCACACTTAGTAGCAGTACATTGTAACCATGGTGTCCCTTGTGGAGTCCTACAGGAATCACCAGCACTAATACAGATTCAAGCTTATGTGAAATAAGTAGGGCATTCCAAGCTCACAAATTTGCTTTACATTAATTATTTGCTGTATTATTATTATTATTATTATTATTATTATTATTATTATTATTATTATTATTAAGTGCAGAATACATAAGCAAACAGATCTTAAGACTTATCATAATAATATGCCAAAGCCGACCATATCAATTGTCTTTCCAGTTGAAAGTGTTCCTCTCATGAGAAGTTTAAATCTGGATTTGGCGGTTTAAACTTGTTTTTACACATTTAAGGTAGTCTCAAAAACTGTTAAGAGGCAGTAATAATTTTTCTGTAACACTTATTGTATGGTCTAGTTTTTTACATCCACAAAGTAAAACATAAACTACTTTAGTCTTTATTTGTTAAAATACATCATTAAGTATCTCCATGACATTGGATGGCTATGCATCAAAAAGTGTTATGTTTTCTGAAGATATATTTTAAAGCATAGTGGTTTTTTGTCTATAGCTATTTTAAAATATAAAGTAGCTCCATCTGCCTTGCAAAACCCCACTAAGAATCTTGAAACATTTTTTCTTTTATGGATGCAAAAATTCAAAGTTACCCATAAAGTTAACTATAAACCCTTCAAAATCTTACCATTTGTGATATTTAACAGTAATTTAATTTAACCTAAGGATCTGACAAAGATCAATGTGTGCATAAATGTGAAGTGTAGTAAAATTAAAAATTTACAGCTACCTTTTACTTGCACTTAATAACCACTGCATAGCTTGTCTCAAAGCCTTTGTGCCTCAACATGTTGTGAGTTGAAATATGCCATTCTTTAATCACTGTTGTTGTAAAAATATCAAATATTTGAATTGCTGCAAGACATTTGTGAGCTTAAACAAATCTATCAATTTTATTTGTTCAGATCTGAGCACATGTACATGTATAGGCAGTTAACTCGAGTATCTCCATTAATTTACCTGCCAGTCTTTCAGAGTGAAAGATACCTCGTCTCCTCACTATGCTGGGTTAGATGGTGTTGTGCAAAAAGTTTTAAAGCACTGCTGTGCTGTGGGCTATTAGTTATTAGGGGCTATTCGTGACAGGGATCTGTCAGGAGTCCTGGGTGCATTTCTCAAAAGTATTAACTGCGCACATAGTTAGAACAATGCAATTGTTAGACCTCAGTGTAAGGTGCTAACATACTTGGCAACTATGGTTTTGGAAAATAGACTATCTGGTTTGGTCTTAGATTAAAAATGCTTTGTAGGTGTTAGGAGGCACAGTATTTTTGTGATCTGTAGAGAAATACTGCAACAGAGAGCAACTATGCAGGTGTAGGTAACATTATGATTTAATAACTGATGATGGTGATGGTGATATTGAAAACAGGTCTGCAAAGGGAAGCGCTGTCAACAAGAGGTACAATTCATCTGTCTGTTCACTTGCCACTGCTTTTTTTTGTCATAATCAGATGCTGTGGTAGCGCCTGTTGTGCCTTTTTGCATGTCCATTGTTTTCATGTAAATCTTTTTTTCTAATGACATCGTATATCATTCTTTTGCTAATTATTGAATGATTTTGTCTTATTCTGCTTATGTATTTTGTACTTAATGTGTTTGGTTTACCCGAAATGTGAACTTTTCACAGGATGTTTTGTGACATGGACAGTCATCGTGCTGTCATGTCAGGTAAACACGAGACAAGATGTTATTCATAATATAATATAGCCACAATTGCCTTTTGATGTATACACATTTTAATATTAATTGTTGTGATATTGATTTCATAGCAATAGCATATAAGACATGATTTAATATATATAAGTCTCAGGTTGATAGGCAAATGTGTCATTTTTTTTTATTTGACTAACTAAGGACTGGGAACATTTGAAAAATGTCACTATGAGTGTCAGTGAGGTGTTCGGTACAACCCATTGTACTGCTACAAATTGTCTATGAAAATTCCATGCCTGGGTGTTTTATATTATTAACTTGTAGCAGTAAGTGTGGAAGTAATAACATAGATCACACATAAGAAGTTGTCCCTTCATACATTTGACCATATAGTATATAGTCAAGGTTATACCAATAGTCTAGAGTATAGCTGCCTTGACTTAGTGAGCTTGTGCCACACTTAGTGGCTTGACACCAAGTAGCAAGGCCTATCTTTTTTTCCACAGCTATCCCCCAGGCCTTGTCTTTTGGACCCAGGGTCATCAGAAGAAAATGGATTGAGAGTAGACTTCACAGTTCAGGTCACTGATGTGAGATAGCACCAACACCACTCAATTAACCCTAGGCACTCATGGATCAAAAATGCCTGAGAAAGGTTTTTTATTTGAGCAGAGCCCATCTCGGCTCTGATATAGCCTCTCTGGAGATGGGGTGATCTTCATCAGGGAATATGATGTGTCATTATTGTTGCAGCACATGACCTCCTACACACATAACTGGCCATCTGGACCCTAGTCACACCTTCTGAAACAGCTCTAGTGAATGCCTAGAGCATACAGCAAAAGTCGGGAGCTACATACAGTTTGAATTACTAAACTACATGGTCAAACATATGCAGACACTCAAACAGCACATCCTTATATGTTAGGCTTAATCTTACTGTAATACTTTTTTCTGTTGTGCTTTGTTGTATTCTTGAATAATCAATTGACGTCAGATTTATTTATATAATGCATTTTACAATGGAGCATTGTATAATAGCAGCTTTACAAGATTATGCTATCTTAAAAGGCCAATCCCAAATTGAGCAAGCCTAGGGCAACACTGGCAAGAAAAAGTCCCTAAATTTACGGAAGAAAACTTGGGAGCACCAAGAGTCAAAATGGATCCACACACCCTTTCTTGGCCTAGACGTTCATTAAAATAGTTAAGTTTGTGACATAGACAATAGACATAATTAAATAATAACAGGTAAATAAAATAATGTAAAAGATATTGGCAAATATTTTGTCTGATACACAGTCACTTTAGAATAGACTCCGGGAAGTGCTTGGAGGGCTGTAACAGGTAACGGAACATCAGCTTGGAGAGAAAATAGAAAATGTAGTTACTTATTGATTAAGAGCACAAACTTTATTGAAAATCACCGATGCCATGCACAGCATGAAAATTTGGCAACATTTCCTATAGCAGCATAGCCAAAAAGAGGAAAACCAGAAGGTAACCCAGCCAAGATGGATCACATGAGACAAGAGCAACCCACCTCTCCTGCAATAAACAAACCTGAGGCAAGAAGACAGCAACTCAGAATCCCAGATGACCAAAATCTATTTGATTGTGAACCTCCAGCTCTGCCCGTAATCTAAGGCATGGATGCACAAATCAAAATCAGAAGGCCTGAAGACCGGCCCAGCCAGTCTGCCCACCAGACACTCTTGGCCAAAGCCCATGGAATGACTTGGCAGGCAGGCCAGACATGACCCAGACTTTGGCCCCAGTAACCACAACCATGTATCCCAATCTAAAGCTAATGGAAAGCCTAGAATGTTTTTAGTCTTGACTTTTTGTCTTGACTGAGAAAAATAAAAAAAGCTTTTCCCCTGAGAAAGCTTTTCCCCTGCTGTGACATGTGACTAAAAAAAGTCCTGCAAATTGTGAATGATGTGGACGAGCTGACTTTAGACTCTATGAGTTAACTCAGATAATGTGGGGTCAGGTGTGATTGATGCAGAACACAACACACATATTTCTCAGTATATATTCATTTACATTTCCATGCAATTGTAAAGAAACCATGAAACCCTTGAAAAAAGTAGTGTGGCCATTTGGTGTTGTCTCCAGGGAGAACAGGAATAGTAATTAGATTTTGCTCATAGTTATTACTTTCTTTTTTCCTGTTATTTAAAAATCAAGCCCATCCATCAGTCCTTCTCTTCAGACAGCTAAATCAATGCCCCATTGACTGCTCCTGCCACAGATATGGACACATGTCTTTCTCTGACAACCAGTCTGACAAGCTAGACAGCCACACAAAAAAGAAGTAATATAAATCAATCCTCAGGAACTCAGACCAGAAATCAGTGGCAGTCAAGTCCTTAATACTGGATTCAGCTATATTTAGCAATGTAATAAAATTAATATATTCAATTTATATAGCTTCTTTTAAAGTACCCAAGGATGCTTAACAATATGGCAGCTTTTCCACATTGGACAATCCATTCCTCTAATCCCATATGCAATTCGAGTTGTTTTTCTATGCATTTGCAGTCCATTCTATACATTTCCATAAACTATGTATTAGCTTTTCTGCTTATTGTCTGTGAAGGTGTGTTGGCTTAATTGTTGTATTCTGTAGGTCTGATGTTCTTGCTTTGGGACTATAAGAGAGAGAGAGGTCACCACAAAATTCATGTGTAGCAAAAAATCCTCTGTCAAATATAATTATATAGTTATAGTGGACAATTCATTCAATAGTCATAATTATAATAATAAAAAGCATTTATTTTCTTCAAATTAAAATGATGTTCCATTTTCAGTTATATTTCACTATATCATTCTAATTGCTGACCTAAAGATGAACATATCCCTGTAGTGAATATACACACTGATACTTTAGAGAGACCCAACATTTCTCCGAAGAAATATTCTGCATCAATTTTTTACCAAAAATATGAGCCACAATTATTGACACCAACATTTAATACTAATTATTATACTAATTGAATGTGTCAAACTATAATATCTAGTAAGTTTGAAGAAAACAGAGCAGGTTATCCTCTTTACAGAATTTCTCCAGATTTCCCAGCATCATGACTCAAATCTTCTACAGTCTCCTCTTTAGCTGATGTTGTAGGTGAAAAATGCAGAAAATGGTTCAAGTATTTTATACATGCTTTTGCCCTATGCAATTTTTTTATTGAGTTGAGCTATTGGAGTATATAAATCATATTCAATGACTCAACATTTTAACCCATGACCTTTCTGGTAGTACGCAAGTGCCTTATCTACTGATCCACCAATGTGTCATTGGTATAATTGGTTAATAATAATCAGGAGTAATATCTGAATATTCAGAACTAGAAATGCAGAGAGGTCTTTATATCAAAGAAAAGGTTAACATTGCTTTTTTTTTTCTCTTGCACTGAGTCATCCCTCCCCAGAGTGGGTTTAAGATTTGCCTTCATCTTCTTCTTCACCACTTTTTTATTCCATGCCAAGTCCATGGTCTCTTTTGTATGACCCCTTTCAGCTCTCCAGACTCTCTCCCACGCTTCCCATAGCTCTCATTACATGATTCTTCCTCCCTCAGCTCTCTATAGACGAAGACCTTCTGCAAACCGCTGACCCGTTTCCTGCTTAGAATCATGTGTCTTCTCAGCACTACATCATTTAAAAGGAAACTGGGATGGAATTGCGACAACTGCTTTAGGCAAAAACAAAACCCTGATGAAGAAGATGTATACAAGAGGTAAAAGAAGGCAAAGCACTGAAGCCCAGTGTTTCAAAGTCCTTGTCCATAGAGTTGGCATAGAGAGTGACTTCTCTCTCAGCCCACAGCCCCTGCTTTTTGTGTGACAGCAGAAGTGGACAGAATAGGACTGTGGACCAGCATTTCCATCATTAGGGTGTCTGACAATTAGAGTAATAGACCACTGAAGAGCTAGTGCAGGCAGAAAATCAAAGTGCAAGACTTCCAGAGACCTGACTCTACCAAAGATCCATTAAAAAAGTTTCTGATTCTGATATTCAGTTTGAGTGTCAAGATGGCAAAAGCATTGATCAAAAACAAACTACAAAAATCATTGTGTGTCAAAAAACTATGTATGTTTAAAATATAGTCTGATTCCCAATTACAACCAGTTTCTTAATCAGAAAAACAAAAAATTTGCCACTGTAACGCCGGGATGAAGGAGCGGAGGCAAACGCAAAATGCAGAGCAGGCAGGGGGTTTATCGAATGCGGGAGAACACAAAACTAAAAGGCACGCTCAGGGGCGTGAACAGAAATTGGAAGACCAAAACGCAACAGTCCCAAACGTAAATGAAACAAACAAAGCTTCGCGCCTTTATACGGGCGCTAAATCAGTCCCAGGTGGCTGATGTGTGCGTGACGCAGCTGACGCAGCCTGTGGGCGTGACAGCCACAGTGAGGAAAAACCAAAATGTATTTTCACACACCTTAATTTAATTTGTTACTATACACATTATAACTCTACTATGCACATTTAAAAACGTTGTTTGGTGAAATTAAGGGTTAGTAATAAATAAATAAAACAATAAATTAACAATAAATTATTATTTCAAACAGGTGTTGTGAACAGGTGAATATGATCATGATTTGGTTCAAAAGCAGTGTCCACAAAAAGATTTGAAAAGTAGACAGAGGATCTTTAGTTTGTCAACCAATGTGTGAAATTATTTAATTAAAATTAAAGATATTTGCATATTTCTCCATCTACACTGCATAATACCATTAAATGATTTAAGGAATCTAAATGATCTAAATGATGAGTGGGCATTTTATTGTGGCTTAAGCCTAAGGTACTCGTGTGAAATAAGCATGCTATCTATCCAGCATCTTGATATTACACACCTGTGAATAGATGGATTATAAAAGGAAAAGTTCTCACTAACATAAACAAATTTGTAAACAATATTTAGGATAAAATTGCCATTTATATACATAGAAAAAAGTCTTAGATCTTCTAAGACCTGAGTTCAGCTCATGAAAATGGGAGCAAAAACAAGTGTTGCATTTAAATTTTTCTTCAGAATAAATGAGATAGCAACACTAAAAGTCTCAAAATTTCACAAAATAACTTAAATGTAATTATGCTTGTCATCTCTTCAAAAATATGCTATTCAGAAGCTAAGCACTTCACAAACAATTAACAAACCTGTGTAACTTTTTTTTGTATGCTAGTGTGCAGGAACAAAAAAACTATATGATAGGTGATATGAGATACTGCAAACAATACTGCAGTCACTGTATAGAAACCTGTTGCATTTAACCGGGAGAATTAGTAATAACATTCGTAATTATAATGTAAAATGCAATGTTATATGCATAATGTAATGTTAAATGGTTAAGCTTCATATCATGTGCTGGAACAAAAATCTTCGTAAAGAGCCATTTTTTCCATTTTTGAACCAAGAAAGCACCAGTTTCCCCGTCTTCTTTTATTTCTCTTCATGTTCTGTATTTGTCTCCCAGCTGTTTTTCTACACTAAGTTCATCTTCTCCCAATGGCTACTGTGCTAATCAATACTCCCTTACTCCATGAGGAGTCATGCCACCCACTTCATTTTTTTAAGAAAGACTGTTCAGTTCTCCTGGTGTGACAAACCATGACCTAATACTATTATAAATGCTCCATTATCTATAATGACTTTTGTCTTTTATATTGGAAAGAAAATAATAGTTTGAGCATACCCACAAAACAGTGAAAAGTTTACATTGGAACTCTCAGAACACTTATCAAAAGGATATTCAAGGTGAATTCTGTCATTTTTTTGTAAAACAGGGGACTTCATTAAAATAAATTTAACTAAGCTTTGCCATTTTACATAATGGGAAACGTTGAAGTTTGTTTTCACAAATGGGTGAAAGCATCACTGCTTCAGTGTAACACACATACATAAATAACACAGCGCGTGGGCTCTGTTGCCACAGTGGGTGTTTTCTATCTGTGGTGAAAAGGGACATGAAAGAATTTTTGAGTTTATTATTACAATTTAATTTATATCTGCTACTTTTTCTTGCCTATCTGCTGGGAATTATTTTTGTATCTAAGACAGCGCCTCCTTGTTGAAATCTATTTCTTGTCAGTTGAAATCTGTGGTACACCAGGTGCAGTCAATACTTCTTGCTTTATTTCCTTTATTCTTTTTGTTTTCTGCTCTCTTCTATTATCTCTTTGTACATGGACAGGCCCCTAATTCTGTATCAAGCCAAGCAGTTCTAAGACATAATTTCCTCTGAAGCACCTATTTATCATACTTGCCATCTCTCATGCTCCCTTTACAACAGTGTCCTCCATTTAAATTGCAAGGCTGCACTGACAATAGAGCAACACATTAGGACTTGGTGGAGGCAAAGGAGAGCTGCAGAAGAAGCACAGATAAATCTAAAAGATTAATGATAATCATAATTATAGATAATTCATTCCTGATAAACAAAATTACAACAAAGAGCATATACCACACATTATACAGTTCAAACCTGGAAATATTGTTACCTGAAGATGTCTAAAGAGGAAAAACACACTCCATAAATCATAAAAGTGGACACAACAGAAATGAGAAATAATGGTATAAATGTTTTTTATGAGCATTTACCCTCAGTTAAATGCTCCATCATATGATACATCTCCTCCTGCATCTGCAATGCATTAAAATAGCTAACCTCTCTAATTTCATGAAACTGAACAGTGTTAAACAGTGGTATTAGATGTGCAAAAATTAAACAAACATACTGTACTGAAATTTGATGGTAGACACGACTTTCTAGCAGAAGAGTGTGCGCGTACAATGATGAGAAGAAGAAGAAAAAAATGATCTAGTGCAGAGAATGAGTGTGTGTGAGCGGGCCCTGTTTGATGTTATTCCTGCCTTGCACCCTGTTGTTGCCAGTTAAGTACCTACTCCCTCACAACCCTGACTAGGATAAGCAGATAAGAAAATGACTGAATTGAATCTTGTTGCAACTTGTTACAACTAGGATATATTCATTGCAGCTAGTCAAGCATTGGTCGAGAAGTAGTTGATTCTCATAACTGACGTTGAATGCAGGAAAAACTGTAATTTGTGTGGACATCAGTTTGACACATGCTAACTACCCAACATAATTAGGTGTATATAAGGACATTTGTAAAGTTCCTCAGTCATGAGTTACAGTGCATCCGGAAAGTATTCACAGCGCTTCACTTTTTCCACATTTTGTTACGTTACAGCCGTATTCCAAATTGT
>JAVSBV010034156.1:0-11521 GCA_033117975.1 Parotocinclus spilosoma | reverse complement strand
GTAGTAAATGGAAATGTTAGGCAAAGACCTGTAGGTGGCAGTAGAGGGCTGGGGAGAAACTCGGGAGTTTTCGAGTAGTGATGCCAGAGATGAAGAGTTTCTTCACGGATATTGCATACTGTACAAGTTCTTTGGTCCGATTAAGCGTGATTTTGGTCCAAATAAGCAAATAACATTACACGTATATAATAGAATTTGTTTTGGTACTTTAGAATTTGGTCCGAATAAGTGGCTGGTCCCATTAACTGATGGTCCAATTAAGCGAAATCAACTGTAGTAGTGGCAACAGTGAAAGCAGCCCAAAATGTTTTACATTCCTTTCAGTCAAAAGCACAAAATTCACAGTCACAAAAAGTGGTGATAAATATTTTGATACCAGGATAATACAGTTATAATTGGACAAATGATGTAAAAGTCCAAAACAAACACGAAATAAAATATTGAGCCTCCAAGTCACAAGCTACAAGCCAAAACAACCATATTTTTATAGATTCTAGTTAACATACAGTACATATATGTCAATATGAATTAGAAATAAGTGTTAATCATGAAACTTCTGAAACCAAACACACAGTTAATCATTTTATATACAGTGCTTTTTATTGCTTTCTGATTCTTCAGTTGTGACAGTAATGTCGGGGATGATAATATAGTGTTAAAAATATGCAGTTTCACAGATATGAGCAAAAATAATTTAATATTCTGTCCTTTTTTTATACAAAAACACATTTCAATGAATTGATCACATTTTGTCATTTTATTTAATGTTTGGAGTTTGGGACCAAAAAGCAAAGTACTGATGTTTAAAACATAAAAAAAATGTAAATCATACATACATTGTTGTTTACGTGAGCTGTTTTATTTTAAGTAATGTAAAGTAATTTTTAACATATATCTACAACCTGGACACATTTAAGTTCTGGATTGGACTACCTGGACTAATTAAGGAATAATGCAAGTACTGGCACCCCCGGCAAGCAAAAGCCACTGTGAAAAAGATTCTTTATTGCATATCCCTTTGATCTTTCGTTCAAAATATTAACTTTTGAAGTTCAAAAGTGATTGGTCATTTTATTTCCAAATGAGGCCAACATAAAGCTTTCTGGCAGCACATACCAAAGGTTGGCTTGATACAGACGGATAGATAGCCACGTGATTTGCCAAAAGCCAAAAACCAATTGTGATAAGGTTGGGCTGTTTTTCTTCCTGGACAAAATGGTCCAATACATGGTATCATGAACTCCATCAAGTACCAGCAGTTTAGCCTTAGCCAGTAAACCTAACTTTGACTGGGGTTGGATCTTCCAATATTGTGGTAAGTAAATCCACTGGTGCCAAAAATCAACTTTTTGCCTATGCCATACCAGTCTTCTGTCCCAAATCCCATCAACAACCCGACAAATGAGCTGATCTCAGAATATGAATTTTTACATACAAGAAAGTGCAGGTTATTTTTTGTTAATATTTCGCTTTGGCAAAATAACAAGCAATAATCTGTATATAAAAAAAAAAAATAATAATAATAATAATAATAATAAATGTGTTTACAGCCTGTTGTGTTTAACAAGGGTACCAATATTTCTGGGTGGCACTATAATATAAAATAATATTACATGAGCTGAAAGAACACATTTTTCTTTATGTTACTGATCTCTCCTTATTCTTTTTTAATCTTATACTAGAAGTTCAACACTGAAGGGTATAATCAGAATGTTTAAATTAATTAAAAGCTAATGGCACTATTTTAATGAAAGGCTGGCTTTAAACAGCTTTATTTATTCTAACATTTAGTTAAACTAGAACCATACAATATGCTTGATGAGATTCTTGCATAGAACACGTCAGAATCTTGCCCACAATGAGCACAATCTCCCTTAACCCAACAGACAATACAGAGAAGTGATTGCCTTCTTTGATACTTCTGTAGTAATCAAGGCGACTGCTTCCAGAGCTGGCATGCAGTTCTGGAAGTCTAAAGCCCATGCACAAGTACACAGTATAGACCAAATGACTGTTTATCATGGATGAAACTGATGAGTTGGGCTCCCCTCCCTCAGACATGGCCAATCATAAGAGGTCAGTCCACCACTGCAGCACTCTACAATTACAGACTGTAGTCCATCTGTTTCTCTACCTGCTTTATTAATCTCCTTTGCTCTGTTCTCTAATGGTCAGGACCACCCTAGATTAGGCACTATTTGAATTGTGGATCATTTTCAGCACTACAGTGACCATGATGTGTTGGTAGTGTTTTTGTGTATGTTGTACTGATACAAATGGATCACGCACAGCAGTGCTGCTGGAGTTGTTAAACGCCTAAGTGTCACTACACGACTAAAAATTGTCCTGTAAGCACTAATAAAGGATTATAGTATGACTAACACAAAATGTGTAGAGAAGCTACTCTGACTTTACATCTACAAGGTGGAGCAGTACGGTAGATTTGTCTAATAATAAACAGTAAACAGTGAGTGAACACAGCTTTTGAAAAACCCCAGCATCACTACTGTGTCAGCTCCATTCAAACCAGTAAAACACTAACACACCACCACTATGTCAGTATTACTGCAGTACTGAGGATGACCAACTACCCTTTAAATAGTAAAGGAAACGAACACATAAAAATAATATTATATATTATTTATTATATATACTATTATATTTTTACTGTTAAAACTGAATTTTGGTTGTGGGAAATTGGATGGTGCAGTAATGTGAAGAAATGCACGATCCATGTAAGTCAGGCAGTCAGGCGGTGTTATTGATTTTCTCTCCTCTTGAGTCATTGATAATTGCTAAAATACAGCCAGCCAGGTCACTACTTTGCTGTTGAGATTGGCATCATAATTCCTATTAGTTTTTTTATAGTACAGTAGTTGAAGTCTATTGAATTTGAAAGATAAAGCTGATGGTCATTTAGTTCATTCACTCTGTTGCAGAATTGTCAGCTAAAATGGCCACAGAGAACAAGCAAAAATAAACAAGCTCTAATTGCATTCCAGGGTTCAAAGCAAATATATAATATTGCATATTGCTGAGAATATTGCTATTAAAATTAGGTTAAAAGATGAAAGGACTGTTCATAGAGCATTGCTTATTCATGAATTTGAAAAACATTTGTCTGCTGTTTTTGTTTTTAGCAGATTGAGCTTTAATACAGCAGGAGTATTCCGTAACACCTTAACGCCCAGAAGATTTGCAGAGTTTGTGCCTGTGGCTTGTAGTCAGACAGAAAAGGGCAGAACTAAGATCAGATGGCATTTTGTTAACTGGTGCAGACAGCACTAAACTGATAAGAAGTATGAGTAATTTGTTCTTTACTTTAAGCCTCTGATCTTTATCTTCCAAGAACAGCCAACACATGGCAACCCTTGTGCAATCATTTTCTCATCCACCCTATTACCTTCAACAGGTTTTTGTACTTTGCCATTCCACAATGTTCCTTCCTTGCTAACACAGATCTGAATATAAAACCCCAAACCATACAAGGGCTGGGATGGTATAGAAATTGCAATTACAAACATGTAATTTTACTTCATTTGTTAATCTTCATCCATTCATGCATTTCAGTCCTGCAAAAAGGTGAGACAGTAAAGCATTTACCACTTTGTAACATTGACATTTAGTCTCAGAACACAGAACAGGGTGGCACGTACCATCTTCCCCTACAGCCATGTCTTTGTCATGGCTATGTCTGCACTGTCTTGTTGAACAATGCATGGATGTCCCTGAAAAAGATTTCATTTTGAAGGCAGCATATGTTGTTCTAAAATCTTCATGTACTTTTCTGAATTTTTACACAAATGTGTAAATGACCTTTGCCAAGGGCACTGACACAACCATACACCATGCCAGATCTTAAATTTCTGATTCAAAATACTGATTTGTCTAACCACAATACACATTGCCACTGTGTGATGGTTCATCCCAGATACTTCCGCCTAAACAGAAGTCAATGCAGGGTTGTTTTTCAGGGCGTAGCCTTGGTCACGTGGTTCCAGCAGAAGGAAATATCAATGTTTCAGCATTTACCAAGAAATTCTGAACAATTGTATGTGTCAAAATTTTGGGAACAGTTTGAGAAAGGTCATTTCTGTCCCACATGACCTTGCCCCAGTGCATAAAGTAAGGTCCATAAAGGCATGGTTGGGTGAGTTGTGGTAGAACTTGAGTGGACCACACAAGGCCTGACCTCAACAATATTTGGGATAAACAAGAATGGCTTTTACCCAAGGCCCTCTCGTCCAAAACGAGTGTCTAACCTCACAAAGAATAAAAAAATGGGCCATAAACAAATAGTCAAAAATCTGTATAGGGGTACCAACTCCAAATTAATGCCTATGGAATTAGATATCATAAAACTCCTGTAGGTATAATGTGCAGCTGTCTCAGTAGATATATAGCATATTTACTAAAACAGAGACCTGTTGTAGCTTAGCTAGACTTTCCTTTCTGTGCCTACAAATTGAAAAGGAATGACAAATGATCAAACAGCAGCAGTGCTATACATGCACTTCTTGACTTTCCTTTCCAAGACTTTGAGCCAAACTAAAGTTCATTACAAAAATCCCTAGAGCCCTTGTGATCCCCAGAGGGATTGAGTCACCATGATTTTAGGCTTCATTAGCAAACGATCTAATGCAATTCTGACAAAATAGCAAAGCAGATAAAGGAGCAGGTAATTAAAGATGAGCAAAAATATTTATATCATCTGGTGCATGACTATCCTTTTCAATGCAATAAATATGTAATAATAACATATTTCAGCATGTTATTGTAACTAGTCTATAAGCGCTAACTTACAGTGAGTGTTTCTGAGTACTTTAGTCAGTCCTTCTGGTATATGGTTATAGATGCTATAATTCCTTTTGTTTTTTATTTTAGCATCATGTTTTAACAAATGAATCTCAAATGTTACAAATCTACTATAAAATCTTATCTTACAGATATGGACCCTGATAAGATTGTTTTAGACCATCTAAGAGAGATCTTATCCCTCCTCTATTGGCATCACTGCATTGCCTTCTGGGAGTTTATAGAGTTTATAGACTCCATTTTGTTATTTGGGTTTAAGGCTTGTTTGGGTTTTCGCTTTTCGGCGTCTGTTTTTAAATCTAGCCTTAAAAGCCATTTTTAACATATGTTTTTTTAAGTTCATGAGATGATGTGGCTCTTTTTGTGTATTTTCTCATATGTTTTGTTTGTGATTTTTATATTGTTTATTTATTTTTATGCTTACTTTTGCCAGTTGCTGTAGAAATGCACTTACATTTACATATACTTGATAGTAATATCAGTCAAGTCATATCTGCTTAGACCGGTTTTAAATGTACATTTTTGTGCATTTCTTATACCTTGTTTAATCCCATAATTGTGTAACAGTCAATTCTGGCCCTCTTGTATCCTCCACGGGGTGTCTATGAGCATGCATTGCAGGTGCGATATAAGAGGATCCAAATCAAGCTTCATCGTGAGAATCAGTCCTCCTAGCTGTGCCTCTTCCTCACATTTTTCTGAAATACCCCTCTTGTGTAAATACATTTACATTTACATTTATAGCACTTAGCAAACGCCGTTATCCAGAGCGACTTACAATTAATACAGTCCTACAATCCAAGCAATTGTGCTTTAAGGGTCTTGCTCAGGGACCCAACTGTGGCAGAGGTGGGATTTGAACCCTGTACCTTCTGGTCCAGACCTTAACCACTAGGCTATCACAGCCCACAAATACGACTATTTTCTAGCCTCATCCCACCACATATGCACATCTTTTGCTTCCAAACACCACTTGAAATTATTTTGAACATTTTAATTAAAACAAAACTGCAACTTCTTATCGAAGACGACAAAAAAATGACAAATCACCTTAACAGTGGAATTATTGTATATAAGTGTCACGCATAATGTATTATTTTTTGTCTGAAATTTTTCTGGATTAAACATACTTAATTCATTTCCCTTGTTGTGCCCATTGGGACAGTTTTATAGCTTTTTTGTCTTTGTATTTGTCTGTAAAATTTGTAACGTATTTATAGAAACTAAACTCTATGGATGCTGAGTGTAAGCACAACACCCTACAAGGCTGGTTGAAGGAATTACAGAATCAACTGACCTCTGACATTCTCTACACCGGACCCGTATTTAAGTTAATATCTTCAGTTCTGCTACATTGATCAACTTCAAAGGTACCAAGTAAGGGTTGTTTTAAACAACCTATTGAGCATATCAAAGAACATTCGAGTGATGCCCAATGATGGCCAACTAGCTGCATGGGGTTTTGAAAATGATTGCTCAATGTGTTTCTACTCCAAGAATAAAATCAGGACATGCTTTCATAGGTTATTCATCTTCATGGGACATTTATCTAAAATCACGTCAGGAGATTATGGTCTAAATATATCCATCCCTTGAGGATTTAGGAGACGAAAGGTAGAAGAGAAACATATGAGCTGTGGGCACAGAAGAGAAAGAAAAAAGAAACAATGAGAGAGCAGGGGATTATGCAAATAATATAAGAAACAGATTCTTAAAGTTAGATCATAAAATTATAATCACTTTATGGTTTCACATTTTTCTCATTTTATTCACATATGTGTCACAGCCCATGTGCCCTCACCCAGCTTTCCCATTTCCCCAAATGCACACCCCCCAGACTTTGTTCCTGCACTGCCTTGTTCTTACTCACCTGATTACTGATTCCTTGTTAACAATTCAAAAACTTCACTCGTTGCGTCTGCTTTTAATGTTTTAGATATTAATTATATATTTACAAAGACCATTATCTAGAGCAAATTACAGCTGGTGCAATCTTACGGTCCAAGCAATTGTGGAAAAAAGGGCCTTGCTCAAGGAACCAACAGTGACCACCACAGTCCCATACAATTATAGCATCCCTATATCAGCATGCTGCTTCAGTTCCACACCTCACAGAGATCTATTCATGTCTTACTGTGATTCTGAGTATTACTCTGCTACTGATTCCCTAGCTTTAAACTCAGTTTAGCTTTGTTCTTTTGTTTTTGTGAATGTGAAAATTGTCACATTTTCTTCTCTGACTATCTCTATTCATAACAATATGAAGTTGTTAAACTCAGTGTCTAATTGCATTTTTGGCTTGAAGCCTGAAATTGATACCATGCCAATGACACTATTAGTTGATCCTTTGATTTAAATTCATATTGCCTGGCTAGCCTGATGTGATATTAGATTTGTTGTTTTAGGAATGGTATAATGAGCATATAATAACATAGTGTTAATAATCGGACTGAAACATTTCTTCCATGGATTCATGAATCAATAATATTTCATTTTACTGATCTTCATTCCAATCTTTTTTTGCTTTAACATATCTTAGCCTATTCACACTTAAAGTTGAATCCTGAAGAAGCTGTCAGATTTTCCTCTTGCTAAAATGTAAGGGGAGGCCACACTAAACACTTGCTACTTTACCTTATAGAAGGAATGTTTTTCTGATTGTTTTTCAGTTATTATTATTGCATTACACATTTATACAGTTACAATGCATTTCATGGCTGTATTCTTATAAAGAGTTATAATATGTTTAGTAATTATTTCATTACTGGAAGATAATCTAATGGTGGCCTAAGACTTTTGAAAAGTACTGTATATATAATCTTATTCAATTCCATCCAGGTTCTGCATGTCATTATATGTAATAAATAAATAAATAAATATATATACAAATTAAATAACTAACTATAACTTCCTAAATATAAAAAAAATGTAACCAACTAACAAAATATAAATGAATAAATAAATAGATAAACAAGTAAAAAGAAATTAACATTTACCTTTTTACATAACATTGTTTTCTAATGGCCATAGATAAAACAGAATATAAACAAATCAGTTGTCATAAATTGAATTCACCCTTTCACTAGTCCACCTGATGGGTCCAGGGTGTCCCTTTATAATATGCTAATGCTCATTTATAGGGTGAGCACAAAATTACCCAATTTCTGGCAGGAACTGGAGTCAAAGTAATGCAAAGGCACACACAGTTTAAAGAAGTGATGTCTGGGAAAAAAAGACATGTCCTGAAGAAACCAACATATCTCCCCTTATTCTCCAGCCTACTGATTCTTCACACATGCAATCTATCAGCTGATTGCACACGCAGACATTTAATGGACACTGTCCTATATAGTCACTGTGGAATGTCATCGCACCAGCAGACCATTGCTGTTATCTGGTTTTATCCTGCTCGCTGAAACCACTTTTTGCCGAGCACTATTTGGGTATTTTACATGGTTGGTCTGATTCCTCGTACTCTAGAATGATTTTTTTACCTCTATGCCGGCTGTCTTGTTGTGCTTTTTCTTGGGAATTGGGTTTATCAGCCCCTTGCATTTGCCCCTGTTCACTGCCATTCATGATCTCCATGATCTTCATGACATCAACTGAACCTGAAGGTTTGTATTATATTCCAGAATCAGAAATCAAGTATATATATATATATATATATTGTAGATTTTGTAGCGTTATAGACAAGCGTATAATTGACCAATTTATACTAAATATTTGATAACGATTATCATGATCGTATTTTCCTATGTAGGTTGAAACACAGTTATTAGCTGAACCACAAACTGCTGTTTAGGGGGCTTGAAACTGGGTGAGGAACAGATAAACTGAAGATAAAAAGGTGAGGATATAAAAGGCAAAGATTTTAAAGCAGACGGGGGTTTCAGTATGTGCGCTTTTGAAGAAGCACAAAGAAATGTGCAACATTGAGGACCGTAGACGAAACTGATACACCATGGTTACCAGTGGAATCGAATGGGACCCAGGTACACTCAACTGCGTTTCATGACTGACATGTCCAAGCAACTCAACTATGCACGAAAGCATAGGAACTGGGGCGCAGAAAAATGGCAGCAGCAATGAGTCAAAATCTGAAATATTTGGTATTTTATATATATATATCACATGTAGGGGCACACGGAGGTATTGCGGGAGCGCTTTTTTGTTGTTCAATAAAAAGTTACGCTCTTGCATGAATTACTGCACAAGGTTTAAAAGGAGGGCAAGGAGCAAAAGGCAGACACTGCAGAAAACGTTTGGGCAGCACTTTCTTAAATAAAATTCTGGAGAACCAACTGAGAACCAACTTGAAATAAATATAGAGCATAGTACATACTTCCATTAGTTTCTCCGCTACATTGATTTAAATAGAAAATAAGCAGTTACACAACCAAGCAAATTAACAAAATAATCCTCACATTAGTAACAGTTTCAAGGGCTCAGTTTTGAGGGCTGTTATTGAACAACAATACTAACTGCTTCCCAGCCAGCACGCTTTGGAAGCATCCCTGTGAGAGCTCCATGTGGCTATGAAATGCTTCCTTGCCCAGAGGAAGTCGTGTATACTCTGACAGATTCAATGTCTAAATGAGGCTGCTGCCCCTACGGAATACTGAACAATCTGATTCATTCTGAGGCTACTGCACGCTATCACAAAAAAAAAAAAAAACAAGGCAGCCTGTCGAACTATAATATAACTCCCTGACAAAGCAGTCAACAGTCTAGCACATTTCAACAGATTAGTCTGGTGTCACACGCTCTAATGGGGAAGCTGCTCTCTCTGATATGCAGAATGAGTGACAAAGACAAGACCACAAACAAGCAAATCACTCGGAGAGTCTGTAGCATGATTCCCAGATTCACACACACACACACACACACACACACACACACACACATATATATATTAAGTATTCCTTGCCAGCACAGATGTAATACACAAATATACACTGCTCATAAAAATTAGAGAACATTTCAAAATGAAATAGCCCATAACTAAATATCCCCCAATTTTTTTTTTATCCCGACTGTATCACGAGCAAATGGGTTGATTTAGACCACTATAGAAAGAAGTGATTTAATTTAATTTCATTTGCATTTAACTGAAAGGCTGGAGTGATTTGGAATCAAGCCTGGTTTCTAATCCTGGTTTTGATTATTTATGGATTTGCACTACTTGCTGTCTGTTGATATCCACCATGGGACAATAACTAACACCCACAAATGCAAACAAACACACACACACACACAAACATATCAGATCTACTGAACGCACACTAAGACAAACATATATATAGATAGATACATACAGATACATAAATAAATATATAAATGAATATATAAATATCTCTATAAATAAGTGTCACTGCCAGACTTGTAGTTCACCTACAGAAAATGTCCAGCCATCCTGTGAGCAATGATAAACGATTAGAGTAGGACTAATACAAACTGCAAAAACAGAGGAGCTGCTGTTTCTGATTTGACATCTAGTTGGAGCAATGTGGTTTGAGCTGCGAGTGATTGTGGATAGATGTGAGTTCGCAGTGAGTAAATAAAGTGTTTAAGAACTCCAGCAGCACTGCTGTTTCTGATCCACTCACATCAGCACAATTCACATTAACACACCACCACCATATCGGTGTCACTGTAGTGCAGATCTGTGGAGGCCTTGTGGGAATCTTCACACACACACACACACACAGCATGGTTTAGCACAATGTTTGCCAGACGTCTTCTCAGGGATTCAGGTCTAAAGAAAGTGAAGGCCAGTCCATGCGTTCGAACACGATGATTGTCTCCAAACTGAACCATGACCGCTCACGGGTCCAATGACGATGCTCATCAGCCCACCTTCTACGGGTTCTACAATGTTCAGTAGATATGCATACCATTGGTCACCATTGGCAGTCCAGCACGATGGAGCGGATTGCGTATGCTCTGGGTGTCCCCACAACTCTGTTGCATTGCTGCACCTGCTCCTTCTTGCCCTAGTTTTCTTCGTATTGTTCCAGTCTCTTGAAAGCAATTACAGTCTGTTAGTCACATTTTGGAATGTTTTAAAGTGCTCTTGCCACTGTTGTTTGACCAGCTTCAAGATGTCCCACCGCTCTCTAAGCTTCGCTTTCAGGCAAAACGTGTTGCAGAGACTTTGCAAGGGCTGGGAAATTGTAGAATGCGCACTTTCACGGAACGTTCATATACTCCAGCATTTTCAGCCTACATAGTCTTTTATATTATTTTCACCAATTAATTAAATAAAAGAATGGAACAGCTTTCTTTGATTTGTCGTTTGCTTAAGATTTGCTTAAAAACTTCGAATCAAATGATTGTTTTATCACTTTGTATTCATTTCGAAATATCCCCTAATTGTTGTGGGCAGTGTACTACTTATTGCACATTAATATTTTATGCACATATGTACACTATAAATGTTATGGTACCACTTACCTATAGATATATAAACACATACATCTACAGGGTGTATTTGATAGTATTTTATTCTATTATGTACCTCTTCCTCACAATTAGGGACCATGTCTGTATACATTTGTATAATATCTACAGTATACTTCTAAAAGAGAGAGAAAGAGTAAGAGAGACAGAGACAGAGATAGACAGAGAGAGAGACAGAGAGAGAGACAGAGAGAGAGAGAGAGAGAGAGAGAGAGAGACAGAGAGAGAGAGAGAGAGAGAGAGA
>JAVSBV010034135.1:0-11523 GCA_033117975.1 Parotocinclus spilosoma | reverse complement strand
ACTCAACCTGGATTCTCACTAGCCAGGTATAAAGGGTATACAACTGCAGTCTTGCGTAGGACTAAAATCAAATTTACAAACCACCAATATCCGAAAAATTAAATTCTCTGCTAACACATCTTCGAGTCACTGTCTTGCATTATGGGTGCAATATGTTAAATATAGCAATGCTTATTTTATTCATTTCAATTTCCTATGAGTACAATTCGTTTGTTACATTGCCCAATCGCTCTATGATCTGTATATTAAAAGACACATAACCATGCATAACTGAGTCAATTTATTGTGGAAATTCTGTATGTATACTAATATTAAGTTTTATTCAGTTTTAAGTTTAAAGCCAGTTTTATTCAGCACACATAATTTCTGAAAAAAATATTATGATCATGCAGTGTTATTTAGATTTATTTACTTCTCAATTTAATTGCAGCTTGTCTTTATTATACAAAGACCCTTGCAATGACACTAATGACCACCTGACAACAGCACAACAATATTCTAACAAAGTTTACAATTACTGTTCATGCTTTCTTTTAGGAAAATATTGTGTTAATTGTTGTATATAAGGGTACAGTTTTTTATTTCTGTTGACTTTGGTTATGGTATAATGAAAGATATCATCCAGCTGCCTCCTTTTTTATTTTAAACGTTATCCTCGTGTGGCACTGCTGGGTGGTGTTTCCTGCACATTTCAGTAGCATTCTTAATGGACCTGAGAGGATTCAGAGTGTTGTGGTGTGATGTCCTAGAGGGCACGCAAGTTAAAAGAGAGGCCAGAACAAAAGATAGCACATTCTTCCCCCACCCCCAACCAAATACACTCACACAAAGACACAAGTTTTCAGAAGTTTTTCACAATGTCTTTTTTATCATTACACTCCACTGACCACATTTTAATGTAGCTATATAATGGTACGTGTACACCTACTGAAAATCCAAATCTTAAGCCCAGAAAGTAATAGGTTTAGTTAATTAGGTTTAGAAAAAAAATATGGAGACCAGTAAAATGACCCTACAAGGTGAAAAACATTCAGATATTTCTATTTCTCCTATGTCTATCGGTGCAGCTTTCCTTCATGAGAATTATGCTGGTGAATTATTGTCCCTCCTTTACCTGGAAAACTTTCTTGATAAAACATTGCTATCCATAAAAAACAAATTGTGTCTTTTCATCAAGTTATATATTGAATACACAGAACAAAAGTTAATTATTTCATATGGAATTTAACTTAAAGAAGTGGTTACAAACGAAAGCAAGTGCACTGTCACTTTGCCCTGTGTCCTAAAGGGTGTGCACACTGATAAAATACCCATTAAAACAGTCATGTGAGGATGGCTGCTGATTTAAAAATACTGTATTTACATGTACAGAGCAATTTGACCTAAATTATGCAATGATAACTTATAATATGGTAAAGATCACTGCCTTCATTTACAGTTATATTAACCAACAACTATTCAAGCTTATTCAAGAAAAAACTATTCAAGAGTCTTGCTCAATGAACCCACAAGGGGTAGCTTGGCAGAAGTGGTAATGGAATCCCGAAGATTCTGGTCCACAGTCCAGTACCCTAACCACTCAGCCACTACAGTCCAACTTATAGCCAATCATGTCAATTAACAATTTGAAACTATTGTGCTTAAAAACAATACTGAATTTAATGTACAGTTAAACATTGTGGCATTTCAATATTTTTAAATTTGAGATCTCTTTAGCATAAGGAAGAATAATGAATGCCAGAGTTACTGCTTAACTACTTTCTGGCTGACAAAGAAAAACAAATGGTGTGAGAGACATGTATAAACATGTTTCACTTTATGATTAAAAAAGCATAGAACTTTCTGTTAAACCAGCTGGCCATCTGAATTATACAAAAGGTTTCATCTAAGGGAAATGCCTCAAGTTCACAAAAATGGAACATTAGCTGCAGTTTACTTCCTGTTTCACCAAACAATAAATACATTTTCATATAATTAATATATTTTTAAATATAGGTGTTATTAAACGAAAAATTAATAATCTTTTAAAATATAATTACTGTATATGAAGTACATGACGTATTTTATATTATTTGTTTTTATTTTATACTTGCCTTTGACTTTAAATGCAGAATAATGCTGACAATGCATCGCCAAAATTAAATGTGTCCCTGGGCCTGGATTCTTAAAAAAAAGTAAAAAAAAATATTAATACATTTTTTATACATTTTTTCAATATATATAACATTCCTTTGTGTCCAGAATAATTAAGTTCACTGGCTTGGGCACTGGGCATACAGACAATGCACTGAAAATGTGTCATGTGTAAATGTGCTCCCTCTACTGGTACGTGAAGACTCTGCAGTTTTGGTCTTGGATGGAAAGCTGTCCACTGGAAATAAACAAACATCATGTACAGATATCTATTCAGATATACAATACTACTTTAGATAAGATTTTACTTAACCAAATATATATTTGGTTCGAGTATATTATATCATAAGTTATACAATATATTCTACTTACTTAGTGTTACTTTGTATACACAGCTCAGAAAATTAGGGAATATTTCATTAGGAGACATTGCAAAATAAAATATCCACTACATTTTGTGAGCATTACATTATAATTTAGGACCTTGGTTGGTTCAGCAGAAAGAGCTTCTGACAGCCTGGTGTGTTTACTGGCACTGTTTAGGTGCACCTTTGTCTGCATCCAGATCCAGAACCTGCTCAATAAGATGGAGAAGAACAGGATTCCTTTGCTTTTAATTGTGTTATAATTTAATTTCACTTCAGATTATGTTTTACATAGTTATAGATTTAACTTGAAATGCAACAAAGTACGTATGTACAGTACATGAGTGTTACTGTCCTTGACTTTGGGGCAGATGTAGATTTTGTTAGACAGGGAAAGAAAAAACATATCATAATGGTTAGTAAACAGATTATTTTACCTCCATTTGCTGAATGGTAATGCAAAAAGGACAAATGAATGCAGCACATTTACTAAGTAGGGGTTGTCCATCAAGTTCTATTACAGATCCCACATAAAAAGCATATTCAGATTAAAGTTCACCTGTAGTGAACGAACTATGCTAAACATTTATAGAAACTCTATAGATGCAGTAAAAGGGTGAAGAGTGCAGCTGATTGGCCGCACATGCATAGTAAAGTGTGTGTGTGTGTGTGTGTGCGCGTGTGTAGAGATTAATCTGCACCACTATGCACCCACTTTTACTTACGCTGCTTGAGTGTTCACAGTGTATCAGACTGGAGAACTGAGCAGACTCACCTTCCATTCCAATTAAGGAGTTCAACTTATCATAAGGAGCATCATGCCAGTTCGGAGAGGACACGTCGCTCCTCAGAACACTTTCTTGGACACCATCATCCGCAAATTTGAGGGCCAAAGTAAGAACATGTTATTTAACATTTATTGGTATTGTGATATGTCATAATAATAATAATAATAATAATAATAATAATAATAATAATAATAATAACAACAATACTACTAATAATTGTTTCATTTAGTTGTTTAATTAACATTAACTGTGTTATGCTTCTTTTAGTGTAAATAAACTTTTGAACTGTTTATAGTTCTTTCTAAATAATACGATATGCATGATTATGAATTAATGAACAATTAGTTGTGTTAAATATGAACTATAAAGATAAAGATTATAAACAATTATTTTGTATTAGTATTTCACATATGAGGTAAAATCATAGTTTTGTATTAAACCCACTCATTGTGATATATGGAAGTAATCTTTTTCCTATAGAATATTATGAATAAATATTAACATATGTACATACACATAAACATATACATTCATTTTTTTTCTCTCCAAGGTAATCTGAACCAATGAGATTTTTGTATTAAATATAAACTCAGATGCATTGTCATTAAATGTCTGATTCATTTAATTGTATTTTACATGATATTAGTAAATATTTATATACACTTCTCACATCATTAGGATATTCCATCAAAGTATATATGTACATACACACCTTTTTATTATTATTTTTAAATTTATAACTCATGCACTCATGAACAATATGTTTAAGTATACTGCTAACTTCCTTGTTCACATATGAAATTACAAATCTAAATGTATTATGTTTACTCTTTTGGGAACCCTTGGCCAAGTGACACATTTTATTGATATTTTAAATGATAATACATCACGGCAACTGATTGCGGGGAAAACTAAAAATATAATACTTCTGCCTCTTAAAAATATTTGGTCAGCTTTCCAAATGATGTTCATGTAAATGTTTTGTTTGGTTTTTTTTTATTTTGGAAGGTCTTAGATTTCCTTTTTAATAGTTCATTAAAATATGCATGAAATTTGTGATATGTGCATATACACAAATACAAACTTTATGAATGCTATGCTTGTTTAGGTAAGTTTACTCACATGACATTAAATACAGTGTTTACAAAAATTAGGGATATTTTATTATGCAATATTTCATTTTGAAGTATCCCCTAATTTTTGTAAGCAGTATATATTTATATGACATATAAACTGAAATCTATATGAATGCCTGGACATTTGGTTTCCCAGCATAACATTGCCACAGTCCATCCTTGCGCCATCACTTGCCCAGGTGCACACATACCCAACCATCCACATGCTGGATGACAGAAATCTTTGGACCTGGAAACCTTTTTCCATTGTTCCAAAATCTAGATCAGACACTTGCATTGGACAGGGATTAGCACAGACAATATGACATGTCTGAGAATATGCAGTGCCATACTCGACAGGTTGTTATGCATTGTGTTCTGAGTCACATACCAGTACTGTGACTTGTGACAGTGTATTCCTTATGTTGGTTTTAACTAGAACTGATAGCCTTTGGTGAACTTACACATCAATAAACTTTGGTTGTCCAATACCATGTCACCAGTTTATGGTTTGTCTCTCCTCAGACTCACAATAGGTACTCACCACTGTGATCTGGTAGTGCCACCTTGGACTTTCAAATTCAGAGAACCCAATTGTCTGGCCATAATAATTATCAAAATTTTAAATATAATGCTCACAAAACATTAGGGGATATTTCAAAATGAGTTAATAATGAGTTAATATTCAAAATTAGGAATATTCCCTAATTTTCGAGAGTAGTGTATATAATAATTACTCCTGTAATTAAATGCACTAAATTATTTCAATGCCTGTGTTTTATCTTAACAGATCGCAAATTTGTCATAGCCAATGCACGAGTGGAAAACTGTGCCATCATCTTTTGCAACGATGGCTTCTGCCACATGTGTGGCTACACCCGGGCTGAGGTGATGCAGAAACCTTGTACCTGCAGCTTCTTGTATGGGCCCCACACAGGTAGGTCAGCTGTGGCCCAGATGGCTAAAGCCCTGCTGGGCTCAGAGGAGAGGAAAGTGGAGATTTCCCTGTATCGTAAAGATGGTAAGCTTTTTACTTTACAGCATACCAATTTGAATAATTGGTATGTTCCCTCTTATGTGGTATATGACAGTGTGCATGCAAGCTGTAAATGTGTAGATTCCACACATTTCTGTAAAGTCAATCTATCTTATGCCAGCATGACTATTTAAAAAAAAAAAACTTCAAACTGTACTGTGTGCTCACTGTGAATTCTAAGTTATCAGGAGAAGGATAATATACTGAAGGTCTGTTAAAGTTGGAGAATTCATTACATTAGCCTTAGTTTCACATTCATTTATTTAGCAGGGGTGCACCACCACCATTAAATATAATCCTCTTATGTCAAATCCCAAATTAGATAAGTAAACTGTAAAATGTTGCCCTCTCCTTCAAACAGCAGGGTAACCCATGAGGATAATCTGAGTGAAAATAAAATGGCAGGAATCCAGTTTGAAAGATTAACTACAGTTTGACAAATGAGAAAGACCCATTCTTAAATGCTATCATACATAGTGAACAGAGCAGTTTGAATCAATGTCATGTGAATACCTTAAATCCAGACAGGATACATTATTACAAAATTCTAACTTGGAAAGTTGACTAAATAAAATTGTTCTAAATGTATTTATGAAGTTAACAAATGTATTGCAGAAATGTATTAATAATATAAGCAATAACGCCCATATGGAACCTTACTGCATGGTTCAGCTTAAAGATATAGCAGATGTTTTTAACTAAGGAGTGTTTCCTTAAGGGCCCATGAATGGCAATTTGGCTGATACAGGATTTGGATTTACAACCCAAATTTTAATGGGACGTCAAAAAGTACCTGCTTATTATTAATCAGGTGTAAACCATAACTAAAAACAGAATACGTTGATTTACAAATTCTTTTCAACCCATATTCACATACACATACTTTTGTTTTTTTTTCAAATATTCACTCATTTAGAATTTAATGCCTGCAAAAAACAATAAAGTTGATCTGTTTGAACATTAAATATCTTGTTTTTGTAGTGTATTCAAATGAATATGGGTTAAAAAGTATTTGCAAATAATATTATTCTGTTTATATTTATGTTTTACACCTGATTAATAATAAGCAGGTACTTTTTAAATATTGCAATGACCTGAACAGGGTTTCTTAACCCTAAAAATATAACAGAAAACTAACTTACATCTTCTTTCATGCAGAACAGAAACAAAACGAAATACTGCCTTGTGTTCCAGTACACACAGAAATCATATTTGACTGTAAAAGACTTTTACTGTATTTTACTGTAGTTTACACAGTTTAAACAGTTGCAAAAATGTGAACATGAAACACAATCACTGGAACCTGAAGCTCATGTATCAAGTCTCTAAACCAAGAATCAAACAATTTTTGGTTTACACTCAGTTTTTGATTCTAAATCCCACTTATTACAAAATACCTCACATTGTTCTTTACAGTAGGAAGAATATTCAAAATCAAAATCTCTCGTCTTCCTTTTGGAAAGCAGTGCCAAGTAAAGCTCCTGGCACCCAGTCCTCACGAGTGTAACCACTAGTTACTTAATTGTTTAGCTTTAGCACTATAAAAAGGCTACAAATGTACACAGCTATGTATCATGCATGCAAAGCATGGCAACCTTGGTCCATACAGCACTGACCTTCTAATCACATTCTTGGACACACTACACCAGAGCAGCCCAGATATGTTGTCATCTGAGACAACATGAGTTTCCACTGGGTTGTGGTCATCTGGTAAATCAACCACCCACAACTGATTTACTCTATACCTCCCACTATATTGTCCATTTAAAATACTAATTGGAGAGTTATTATAATCATGGAGATGAAAGGTGTACAGCAACCATCACCTTACACACATGCCTCTTCTGCAGGCAATGGAAGTGCATGTGGCAAAAATTATGTGGGGAATTTGGTTGGATCCATCACTCCACAAGATTCTATGACTACTTTTATCTGGAATAATGCTTGTGATGGTTGCTATGACCTGGCCAGAATAGAAGGCTAATATACACTTCTAAATGTAATGTATTTTTTCTTACATGTTTCATTTTGTCTTTTTTGCATTAAACTTTTATTTAGATAAAAAACTAAAGTTTATTTTTAGTGGATATGTAAATTATTTAATAAAAACACAATTGTTGCGTGTATTAATATGGATATACAGCCACAGTCTATTAGCCTACTGTAAGTAAATCTTTTACAAATGGCCACAGTGTAATTATGAAAAAGATTTATAAATATGCAAATATTGATAAACATATTCATAATCATGTTCTGTGAGCACATTAGCAGCACATTGGCGTGCTGGTGATTGAGAGATCTGTCGATATGATGTTCGTGGTGTTGTGCTTAGAGGTTTGAGAAATCGAGCCAAAGTTTCAGAAAGATAGAAGAAAAAAGCGTAATAGACAATGTGATACAGATTCAATGTTGTAAAGCTACACAGATTTACATTCAACTTAAAGGAGGTTACAAGTCACAATGTATCAATGTTATTTATTTCCATTAGAAGATATAATTAGAAATAGATCTGTTTGCAGCACATATTTCCAAGCTGACCATTCTACAGTCCAAAGTAGCTTGATCAGGAACGGTAATTTTGGAAGGGTAGTGTCTAAGAAAACCCTTTTTGGAAGGAGAACAGGGTGAAAAGGCTAATATATGCTAAAGCTCACAAAGACTGGATTGAAGATCAGTGGAAAAAAAGTAATATGGAGTGACAAATCTAAGTGTATAATTTTCTTGGTTCAATCGTGAGCAATGTTTTACAACAACCAATTCCAGTGAAGTTGGGACCTTGTGTAAAACATAAATAAAACCAGAATATGATGATGAGCGAATCTTTTTCAACCCATATTAACAAGATACTTAATGTTTAAATTGATCAAATTTATTATTTTTTGCAAATATACACTCATTTTGAATTTGATGCCTGCAAAACGTTTAAAGTGTTGGGAACGGGGGCATGTTTACCACTGTGTTACATCACCTTTCCTTTTAACAACACTCAATAAGAGTGAGGGAACTGAGGACACTATTGTTGAAGCTTTGTAGGTGGAATTCTTTCCCATTTTTGCTTGATGTACAACTTCAATTGCAACAGTCTGAGGTCTGATTTTGAGCTTCATAATGCACCACACATTTTCAATGGGAAAAGGTCATGACTGCAGGCAGGGCAGTCTAGTACCTGTACACTTATACTATGAAGCCACGCTGTTGTAACACGTGCAGAATGTGGATTGGCATTATCCAGCTGAAATAAACAGGGACGGTAAATAAACGGCGGAATACTAACTAGGGTGGCTTAGCATTTGAAATCAGTGCTCTACCAACAAAGCCACTTTGATTCATATCCATACAAGGACCAAAGTATCCATGTTTGTATCGAGACAATATCTATATATAGTTAAACACTTAAATGTTCTGTTCCTAGTTTGTTATGTTAGAGGAGTTTCTTTTCCATTAGGCCAGACATTTTTGATTGCTTGTTTCACGGATCTGCCGTGAAACCAATGAAGAATACAAAAAGAAAATATTTTTTTTGTATTTCTCTGATCCGCGGCAGCACCAACGGTTGAAATTAGAAAAAAAAAACATTTAAATTTTTTATCTTTTTCCGCCCTCCAATGGAGAGCCAACCGTTTTCTTCTGTTTATTTATTTTTTTCCAGATTGGCTTTAATTTAATTGTAGGTTAAATACATTTTCTTTTAAAATAAAAATGTATTTTTATTTCTTCCTCTTTCCTTGTATTGATTCCACATAGTCCTCGAGAAATTGAAAAGTGCTGAAAAATAACGTTTTATTTTTATTTTTTTCCCTCCCTCCTCAGTAGATTGTTATGTAGGGACATCCGAGAAACAAACTATAGAAAATGCCTGACATTACTGTATTTGGTGGTCTGATAAGAGTTCTTGTTTTTAATCATAGCTATATAGTTGTAATTAATGGTATATATTGTGAAGCACTTGCTATTTCTCAAAATGTTATTTTTAGGCTGGGTGACATTAAGCAGGGGAAGGACTGTGACGGGTCTGGGTATCAGAGGACAGCTTTTCAGGTTTTAAATCCCCACTGGTAATTTGTTTTCATATGGTGCTTATGGTCTTATAAAAACAATGATCCACTCTCTCTTTTGGTATTAACCTTTCTGACCTTTGATAACTCTGCCCTTGCTTGCAAAACAGCCAAACCCCCTGCTGAGTTAAGCTTTGTTTGCAATGACATCTTTTTGGTACTTAGACCTTTAATCCTCTCTCTCAATTTCCCCACTTCTCATGATTTAGAGGAGGTTTAGAGAAACCAGCACAATGTGCAGATTAGACAGTATACTGACATGACAGGATTCACTTTCACATGTCCTTTCATAGATACTACAAATGATGATCTAGATAGCTGGATTAAGCTATATTGTGTGGCCATTTACTAATGCTGCATGAACTAAGAAAAGTCAACGAGAAGGGCAAAAACAAAATGAGACTTTAGTAAGGAAATATATTTTTTATCGCTTTTAGTCATGTGAGACACTGAACAATGTGAATGTGTGAAACCACTCATTGTCGGTTTTTTAATTGCTGTCTCATTTCCAGTCCTAGAGTTAACTGGTCTTACTAAGTCCTACTTTTATGGCAAAACAGGCTTGGTTTATTTGCTTGGTTTATCAAGTTTACACTTGATGTTGATATCAATTGCTAAACCAGAGCATTTGTTTGAGTTTTTTAATGCCGTGATGTGCATCATTGGACATTTCAGCGACAAAGACAAGGTTATATTTACACAAAAGGTTATCTTAAGACTAGTCATATATATATATTCATACTCAAGTCAATGCCAATTTAGAGTAATCGGTATACTTAACAGGCATGTCTTTGGACTGTGTTAGGAAACTGGAGTACCCAAAGTAAACCCATGCAGACACAGGGAGGACATGCAGACTCCACACAGAAAGGACCTAGGCCGCTCCACCCTGCCCGAGCCACCGTGCTGCCCCTAAATCAGAGTGTACACTTATAATGACTCTGAAATTAAACCTGTATTTCTCATTGCTAACTTGACTAAGTGCAGCACAGCCCAGGAAAATGTACTGTGAAACTTGAGAGTAGACTCATGAAGTGGTCAAAGTACCATTGAAAATACATAAGAGAAACGTGAACTTTATGGCCAAACTGTGAAAGTTCATATTAAAACTGTCTTTACAGTGGAAAATGGAAAATGAGCAAGCACCATATTTGAATCAGTTATGTACTGCCATCTAGTGGATGGATTTTAGATTTTAAAAACTTTTGCTCACATAATGCAGTGTTTAACTTTAGAGAGAGAGAGATACTGGGATACTGACCCAGTCAATGCTCATGGTTAAGGTTCCTGCTTTGCATTAAATTAATAAATGATAATAAATGTTCATTATATTTAAGCAGTTATACATGAACATATTTGTGGCAATGCACTTAAAACACACACGTACACACACTTACTCTGTGACAATTTAAAATTTTTAAGATGGCTATTGACCTAACACATCTTTGAGAAAACAGGACAATCCAAAGAAAATCCAAGCAAGTAATGAGAGACTATATATATATCCAGGATTTTGGTACATTTCAGGGGTGGTCACTTCTGAAAATTTGATCTTTAATTTGATCAGTTTTAGTTATATATTTATTAACTACAGGTAATGGACTATCAAAAAGTTTGATTTGTCAAGCTCAGGTATTGAAGCAGTTTTTTTAAATTAGATGCTTAAGTTGGTAATGCAGTATATTTGGTGCAATCCTGTTACCAACACTTAAAATCCTGTAAAAATTATATTATATTTTAAAATATTTTTTTGCAAATCTTTTGTCAGCATGTAAAGAATGACATATACAACTGAATTATCAATTTGATTTCAGGTAATTACTGGTTTCCTTACATTTTATTGACTTTCAGAGTCTTTCTTAACTGAAATGTCAAAATTCGTATGTGTTGTGGTTTTAGTTTTATTCGTTTTATTTTTAGATGTTTGCTGAACTGTACATAGAATGAATGATTCAAACTATTTAAAGGGCAGTGGTATTAACATTTGCAAGATAAGGATATTATACAACATTATTTTAGTTAAAAATGTTA
>JAVSBV010034125.1:0-11525 GCA_033117975.1 Parotocinclus spilosoma | reverse complement strand
CAAATTAATAACAGTTAAATTAGTAATAGAAAAATTAAAAATGAACAAAATTTTAAAACAGAATAGATTATGAAGTCGGATTCTCTGCCATTCTTTCTAGGTTAGGAAGAGGTTAGGTTAGGTTAGGTTGGGCTCTGGCTGGGCCAGTTATGAATGGTCACAATTGTTCCGAAGCCACTACTTTGTTATTTTAGCTGTGTGCTTAGGGTCATTGTCTTGTTGGAAGGTGAACCGTCGGCCCAGTCTGAGGTCCTGAGCACTCTGGAAGAGGTTTTCTTCCAGGATATGTCTGTACTTGGCCACATTAATCTTTCCTTTAATTGCAACCAGTCTTCCTGTTCCTGCAACTGAAAAACACCCCTACAGCATGATGCTGCCACCACCATGTTTCACTGTTGGGATTGTATAGAGCAGGTGATGAGCAGTACCTCGTTTTCACCACACATAGCACTTAGAATTACCACCCAAAAGTTCAATCTTTATCTCATCAGATCAGAGAATCTTATTTCTTATAGAAAGCTTTCAGCTCCGTCAGGCCACTCTGCCATAAAGCCATGACTGGTGGAGGGTTGCAGTGATGGTTTGAACAGTGAACTTTGTGGAACTTTCTCCCATCTCCCTACTGCATCTCTGGAGCTTAGCCACAATGATCTTTTGGTTCTTATTTACCTTTCTTACTAAGGCTCTTTTCCCACGATTGCTCAGGTTGCCTGGACGGCCAGGTCTAGGAATAGTTCTGGTCGTCCCATACTTTTTTTTTTATTTAAGGATTATGGAGGCCACTGTGCTCTTAGGAACCTTGAGTGCTGCAGAATTTCTTTTTGTAACCTTGACCAGATCTGTGCCTTGCCACAGTTCTGTCTCTGAGCTCCTTGGGCAGTTTCTTTGACTTCATGACTCTCATTCACATCGACATGCACTGTGATCTGAGAGGTCTTATATAGACAAGTTTGTGCCTTTGCTAATTGAGTCCAATCAGTTTATTTAAACACAGCTGGACTCCAATGAAGGAGCAGAACCAGATCAAGAAGGATAAGAAGAAACAGACAGCATGTAAGTTGAACATGAGTGTTACAGCAAAGAGTGTGAATACTTATGACCACGTGATATTTCAGTTTTTCTTTTTTAATAAATGTACAAAAAATTCTACATCTTTTTTTTGGTCAAGATGGAATGCTGATTGCACATTAATGAAAAATAAAATGAACTTTTGATTTCAGCAAATGGCTGCAATGAAACAGAGTGAACAATTTTAAGGGGTCTCCTACTGTATGCATAATTCAAATCAAATGTTCCCTTTCCGGTTAAAAAAGGTTGACAGAAATATCTATTGAAGAATCTAAATGTATGGTGTACACCAATCATCTAATAATTTTATTTACACTGACCACAGGCTGCTAGCAAAGAAAAGCTCATACCTATAATTTATCTGAACTGCCTCTAAGATACATTTTTCATTTGGCGCCATCATGAAAGGTATGAAAAAAATGTAGAGAAATCTACATTAACAATCGGTCTTCTGATCTGGTACAACGATGGCCTAACAAGCAGGAGAAGCAATTCAAGGTCAGGCTGATAGGTTATGGCTCTCCTTTACTCATGGTAATGGACACGCACAGCATGTTTCTGATGACAAACAGACATTGTTAAGCCTTAGGGACTGCAGCATGATTAGTGGAGAGGTGTACAGTGGCTGGGGACCACAATGCTGCAGAATATAAAAAGTAATTGAAAAAAAAATGTGCTGCTAATTACACAGCAGGTGAAAAAAACGAAATCACCAGACTTAGCACCTGAAACAAAACCTGGGCTGTCAGACCTGTATTTCACTTTTATCGATCAAGATGGGACAAGTGACTCAGCAGACTGCTGATAAGCTGTTCAGTTCTCTTATATTCATCAACACTGACACGCTCCTGGCTTCTTTGGCTAGACACAAATTACACAAATATATATATATTTATTATGTGTGGTTTATGATGCCTCATCTGTTATCAGTTCTAGTCACCTAAGCACCAAGGACACACTACATGATGGTGAGGATAAAAATGGTAATTAGATGAACACTACACTAACTTATTTTACCTCTAGCTATCTAGCATCTCATTATTTATATTAATTGTAGCTAGACCTTTCTAGATGCCTAACAATCGGTGTGTTCACTGCAGAGTAAATCGTGGTTCACATATTCTTTTTAATATGGCCTTAAAACAAGATAAAAACGGCCGCTGAACATCTAACCAGTCAGTCATAATTGACTAGTGATGATTAGCCTTTCATATAGGTTTGTCGTTTTCTATTGTAATACAGAATAGACTAACTATACACACCACTCACAAAAATGAGAGAATATCTCAAAATGAATATGAATCGATTAAAAAAAAAAAAAAAAAAAAGAACAAGACAATCAGAAAACTTAAAAGTCAAAGAAAGTTGTTTGATTACACAAAGTAGTGCTAGAGTTACTGTGGCTTGAGAAACTTTGCAATATATAGCCTCTTGATCTCATTCTTATTTAGAAGGCTAAATTGTAGACACAGTATTTTTCTTGGGTACAAATGTTTCTTGTGCATCTCCAGTCTCACTTTTCCTCTCAGTGGCTCAGAGTCTCAGACAGAGCCTCTTCCAGCTGTGAATGCACTGTTATGCTAGGCTAGCTTCAAGATTCAGTCATGAAAATACAGACCTTTATTTCTTAACAGAATATACAGTATGATCGTTTTTAAGACCTCGACTTTTACAGTGATCAGACGTCGATCGGAGGATGTTAAATATCGCACACCTGCATTGTTAGGGGGACAGAAAAGACGCCCATCAGAACATGTACTTATGAGTGTGCAGTGGCTCCTGCATCAACACAGCTTTCACTGTGCAGCACTTTATTGAGTACTACAGCTTTGGTCGAGAGTCACCAATCATAGAAGTAAAGGACTTCCTCTTGTGCTTAAACCAAAGTTTAACAAAGAGATGTGCTCTTGACACTGCTCAGTGCTTGACAAACGGTCATTGGTGCAATGGCAGAGCTGGGTCTGTGTGAGGGAGTGAGAAAGTCAGAAGGATGCTCAAAAACAAGTTATTTTACTTGGAAACTTGGAAAGTAACTTAACATGCTGCTTATTCAATTGTGAGCACGCATTCAGTTTCAGCAGCAGCACATTTAAGGCAAAAATACTTGTGGTGTGGAATCATTTTATGATTTATTAAATTGATCTGCTTATTCTTTGCATTTAAATGCAGCTATTGCCCTCAACTGGTCTTAAGACAATTATGAGTGTCATCATTAGATTTGATGAGTTCATAACATTGCTAATGTCTAAATCCCTCTAGATTACAAGGAATAATATTTGGGCACTTGTATAAACACAAACTGTTCCTCCTCCACAGCTCAGGTGCCCATCTGTATAATCTAGAAATTTAAAGCCTGTCCACTGTGTCTCATTTTCTGATCTAATGGCAAGGCGCAAAATGTAATCGCCATTCACTGCTCCAGGCCTTGCACTGAGCAAAAACTTAAGCTCACCTTGGGAAGTTATATGGATGAAAGTTATCTGGATAAAACACTAGGCTGAACAGTGTGAAGAGTTGAATAGTGTTTAGGCCATTCTAATCTCACAAACTCCCAACATAAACGTTTAAATTTATAGCTGTGGCCAAAAGTTAAACCTGGCACGAATTTTGTTTTTCACCTTTTGCCAGATGTTTTTATGGTATAATGAAGTGCAATGATAAATATTCCATTACTTTTTATTTGACAAATACATCCACTTTAAAAGAAGGCTTCATATTTACAATGTTGATCCTTCTTGTGGAGACTTCTGCAATTCGTCTGGGCATGCTGGATATCAGCTTCAGGGCAAAATCTTGAATAATTGCAACCCATTCTTGCCTCAGGAGTGCTAGGAGTTGATCACAATTTCACAGATAACAGTTTGTTCACCCTCTTTTTGAGGACTAACCACAGGTTTTCATAGTTTCAGCTTCATAGTTTCTTCACCATGGATCCAACATTTTAATGTTTTGTCCTCTAAGCCACTCGGTTATCACTTTTGCTTTGTTACATGGTGCTCAATCATGCTGGAAAAAGCATTGTTTCATTTTCCAAATTGCTCCTGGATCATTGGGAGAAGTTGCTCTAGGAGGGTGTTTTAATACCATTCCTTATTTATGGCAGTGTTCTTTAGGCCAAATTTTGAGCAAACCCACTCCTCTGGATAAAAAGCAAACCCATATATAAATTGTGACAAATGCTTAACTGTTGGCATGCAGGGCACATGGTAAAGTCACCTTTTACTCCAAACAATCTTTTTCCAGATGTCCGAAGATGCCAAGTCTGAAGGGGGCTGTATCAGAGACAATAGCTTAACCACAGTCCTCTGCAGTCCAATCTCTATACTTCCTGCAGAAGATCGGTCTATCATAGATGCTTTTCTTGATGAGAATTGATATATTTTTTGCCCTTGTTGACACCAAGCAATCATCCAAAAGCCTTTGTCTCACTGTGCATTCAGATGCACTCACACCTGCCCTATGCCACTCCGAAACAAGCTCTGCACTGGCGGTGACCAAATCTCATAGCTGCATCCTCTTTAGGAGTTGGTCCTGACACTTGCTTGACTTTCTTGGGCACCCTTTCACTGCAATTGAACCACTATTTTTGAAGTTCTTGATGATTAAGTAACCAGTAACCTTTTCTTTTCTTTTCTTTTGAGCTAACGACAATCTCACTAAAGTTAGAGTACCATATTGTAGGGCTGAAATGAAGTGACTGTAGTGCAGCAGTTTTTGTAACAAAGTATTTTCCATGGCAGGCAATTAACTACAATACATGTGAATACATTCAATTTAAAAGTATTCTCAAATTTTTCTGAGCACTATATTTTGAAACCTACTCAACTGGAAACCGCTTGTACATTGTCTATATTAAAAAATATTGTTGAATCAAATTCATTTTACTTGTACATTTAAAACTTCAACGTATGAAGAATTTAAGGAAATATTAATACATCCGAACTGAACCAAACTGCACAATGGCTGAGCTAATTCATACTGGACAAGTAATGAATCAGAAACAACAAGACATCTAGTACACACAGATTGAGAGGCATTGTATTTTAAGATAGGTAGAACTAAATTGAAAACCTTTTACCATTTTTTAGCGCAACAAGACAGATTCTTAAAAACAAATCAAGCTGGAAGAAATAAAAGCTACTGAGGCAGCACTCCAACCGCAATTAACAGTGAGTTGCATCTGTTAAGAGTGATGAAATACTTGCCTGTAAATGGGGTCCTGCATCACCATCATTTTGCTCTCATCCCAGGTCCATTCTTTTTTCTACAGCACAAGAGAGAAGTAACATTTTAAATAATGGCTTATGAACTCATTATTGTCCATCCATCTATTTACAGTCATTTGGAAGACAAACATGACTAACAATTGGAAGCACAGTACTATCACAGTCTTGGAGGATCTGAAAGGGTGATGAAATTAGAAGAGTGCTAAAGTCTACTTGAACAAATTTAACATCTAAGTGACATAGAGATGCTAATATAGATATTGTCAGAAGTGGCAAAAACGAAGAAGTAAATTCTACCCCTGCAGAGCAAGAGCACTAAAGTAGTAAGATCCTTTCTTTGACATTTGCATAGATTATAGAGAATGACATTGTGCCCTGAAGCAGACCAGTGTTTTCATGTGGATCCGCAGTTTCAAACAAAGGATCTCACATAACATGGGTAGTCTATATTGATATTGTAATAATCACACAAAATGCACTGTTGACAATTGTACAACAGTTAGTTCTAACTTTAGCTAGATTAGTTGAGAAGATTTCTTCATCACACTTAAACAGAATCAATCTGTTTAACAAGCTTTCTGCACACAAACATATACACTCATGTCATCTGAATATTTTGCTGCAAAACTCAGGGACGTATCTCAGAGAGATATGTAAATGATTACAGGTGTGGTCGGATGTAAATTATTACACTGTTTTGCCACAGTCGGGCATACACTTGCTTCCCCTCTGCCCTATTAAAAAAACTCTCTCTGAAGCCAATTTGCACCTCTTGGTGATTTCCATGGCATCCTGCCATTGACAATCAGTCACTGTTGCCTCCATTTATAATAGTGTTGAGGCAAAAGTAACCTGGACTGCTATGGACTGGAACGGTATCGCTGTTGGCTTCAAATCCAGGTTCTGTTTTACAAATACTACTTCATGCCAAATGACATTTAGGGCCACAGAGAAAATGCTTACCAAAGAATCAATGTTTACAAGACAATAATCAAATCCTAATAATCCCAAAACATTACTCACATAACCAGCAAGTCAGACTTTGCTAGCTCAATAGCAGGCTGTGTTCTGGGCTCATGCTAACTTAAGAGTGTGGTTGATGAAAAAGCACAATTCGTACACAGCACCCCACTGTGTTTTTTAGTTGTGTGTTACCAGTAGATGAACAAAAGCTCAACACATCAGGGGTGCTGTAAAAGATATTCTTTTTATATTCACTGGGCTCTTTTGGGGACCTTTGGATTGATGAAGGTAAAACACCTGAAATAAAACTCTAAAATATATAACAATACATAAAAAACTAAATCATGAATTCATTTGCATGTTTAATATGAAACTTGAAATAACAAATGGCTGGGTGTTCAGGACTTTCTATCATATATTTTAATCATGCATTTTTCTTTAAGGATTAGTCATTAGTTGGTGATTTGTCAAAGTGCCCCAGAGTTCAGATCTGAAACCTATATAGAATATTCCTCTGACTCCAAATGACATACAGAGATATAAAATGTAAGATACTTTTAAACATTTTAAACAAGGCAGGATTGTCTTCTTGTATATCAGGCTAGAGCAGCCTGTGCCTTAACACTGATCGCCAAATGTCTCGTTTGTGACTTGGCTTTTGATCCTGTCAATACCAAAGTCTTTTGTGGACTACTTACACCCAACTTTACATATCAGAACACAATCTCCATCATTTGATCAATTCAAAACTCTGTACTATACCAAGGATCAAGGTAGTCCAGGCAGACAGAATAGGACCTCCAATATCCAGTTCAGTGTACAAGAGGTGCAAAAAAAAAAATACTGCAATGCAATAAATTAATAATACAAGAAATGCCTTCCTAGCTCCCATTTCGTCAAGCTGTTTTAAAGATTCCTTTTCTGCAGCTACAATACCCACTTACATCAATCCGTCTACTTAAAATAAATAATAAATAAATTAAATATGGGTGCTCTGTCTAATCTTCAAAATCTTCAAAAAAAAATAACAGTTATTTGCTGTTACAAATAGTTTGCTGCAGCTTAAAAATTGTGTGTCTGTCTTTGTGTGTTTACTTGTAGATTTGTAGACGCCCCCTATCCAGAGCGACTCACAAAAGTGCTTTAAGACATCAGTAACAATCTATTCTTAATAATAAGAATATAAACAAACAGTTTAATGTACAAATAACAGACAAACAAGTGTATCAATTAAAATGTCTCTGGCAATATTATATTATGATCACACCACTGAACGTAGTTGTAGTTTTGAATATACAAGGAGCAGGGTTTTCGCCAATAGGAAATAAGAATGAAATGAGCATCCAAAAATATGCCAACTTTCAAGGAGGAGGTTCAATTTCATCAGGTTGTCACTGTATTTGAATGGAGCATATTTTTTAATTTGTAACTTGAGTTTTTGTACATGTCAATTTGTTCTCCAACAACTCTGGTACATACAGATATCATTTTGAATTATAATTACAGAACTATTACAGCACAGACACAATAGTATGCCTATTAGAAGTGTAACATTTGAACGGAAAGAGTTAATAAAAAAAAGAGCTCTAAGATTCTTTTTTCTTTGTTCATAAGAAAATACTGCAGGAATTATGATTGATATGATACGCAGAGCAAATTGACCCTTTCTACCTGTTCCATTGAATTACTGCTAATTGCTTCCTAATCTGTCCTGACTTTGCTGTAATTATTCTCCATTTTATACCTGACAAAGTCTTTGGTTTGTTTACAATGCAATACTAAGGGGCAAGTGATTTTAGTCATAAAACATTCTATTTTATATTTGGGCCATTTCTCGTCACTTTATGGGAACTTGCAATTAAAAAAAACTATTATGTGTTTCTGTGACTGTTTCAGGCTCTCTAAACACAAAACAATATAAATAAATGATGCTTTACTTGCCTTCTGAACATGTTTAAATGCTTTCATGTGTTCGGGGTGGTCAATATCTGCTTTATATAAACAGTACACACACTTTATATATTCTTGTTACTGTTCATGCATATCTATGTATCATTGTTCATGCACATATCACAGTATAAAATAAAAACTAGATGAAAATTCATGTAAATATTTAATGTTATAAAATGTTATGTTGGAAGCTTTTTAAACCCTAAAGTTTTATACACACTGCTCATGAAATTAGCTCATGCTATTTCATTAATTTTTGTGAGCAGTACAGTTCTGAAGAAATACATTTAGAACCTCACATGAGTTTTGCACAAATTCCTAGAAGTACACACAGAGAAAACAATTAAAATAAAATACCCAAATACAATAATATAAGAAGGCAAATTAAAATAATATACTTTGACATTTACTTATTGATGAAAATCAAAGTGTCTAAGAATTTCAAAGAATTTTGGTTCATGTCAAAGGGTCAGATGGAGCTAAGTTTGACTAGCCAGCCATGCTCTTAGTCAAATTGCACAAACCATTTCTTTGTGGACATTTGCTAAAGACAATAGGACAAGTTAGTTGCTGGCTAACATTTTCAGTCACATTTTGTTCAGTACTATGTCCAGATAATTCTGAATTATACATTGATAATTCAGTGGACAAATCAAGTCAAAACAATATACAGTAAAATTGGTATATTGCAGATATAAATATTGGGCTACAGTACTGTATCAACTTTTTTTGCACAGACCCAAATAATACAGAATACTACTTAGAAGAGCTGTCTACAAAGTTTTTGCCATAGAAAGTGCAGATTTTTTTATGTTTATACAATTATAAAAAGACAAACCCATGCTCTCCCGAACTGTGCAATTTGAAGTAAAAAGTGTTCATTACAAAATGCAGAACAATGTGTTAAAACCAAAGTAAAATTTAAAAATGTGGAAAAAAAAAACATACCTTTTTCTTTTTACGAAGCATAACCTTTACCCCATCCACTGAGACCATAATGTTGACCTTCTTTTTCTTGATGTTTTTCACTTTAAATTCATACTGTATACAGAAATGAGAAGAGGAATAATAAGCATATAATCAAAGGTAAAATCTCCAAAAAGCAATCATTCAAAAAAACAGACACTGGTAATCATTAACATGATTCTGTCACAGTATTTTGCCATTTACAGTATTTGCATATCCATTTAAAAAGAACAAAACCCCAAAATGTAACAGATTTTAGACTGTTTGAAATTAAAATGCATGGGAGAATGTTCTAGATTTCAAAGTATATTATCTCATCTGCCGCATTGCAATTAAAACAAAAAGTTTACCATACAGATGGCACATCGGTTTAGCTTACAGTAGAATCTCAGCTTAAGTAGGAAATTCTAAAACCTCTACAGTCAGGTAACTTTATAAAGTTTAAGAAGCAACACGGTTAAACTCATCCTCATCAGTAAGACTTCCTCATGGAAAAAGGTGAAAGACTGAAATGACAGTGTATTTCCATACAGCCCTAGGCAACAGCAAGGCTAACAACTCTTCTCCAACAGACTGTGCGCACTGTGCCAAAAACTGTGCACCAAGCACACATTACCCTGAACACACCGCTAGTTTCATGTGCCGTCCCCATCCTCCTAATTATCTATGAAGATCGCTGCCTAATTGTGTTTCTTCAATACACCTGCACTCTGCTTGCAACATTACAGGAGCTGCTGAATAAACAACAGAGCATTATGAACAAAGAGACAAAATATGGGAATATGATGCTAATGAAGAGCTCTGGTGCCATTTGCAAAGGTCGCTGCTGTTTAAAATTCTCTTATTTGTAAATACTGCAAATTGTATTGACGCTGCATAGCATAGGGTAGTGCATGACATTTAAAACTGAATTTTTTTATCTACCTAGATGCTTTTATTTTTGCACTCGCATTTGAGCAAGTATCACACACTCACAAGGTGTGGTAGATTTGAGAAAATGAGAGGGGGTGAAACTGGCAATCTCCATCCAACTCACAGGAAACAGGCCAAGTGGTTCAATCAGAAAGCCCCCAATAACTGGACCATATAACAGCACAATATTTAAGAACTTTGCATTATCAGGGCTGTAACACAATTTGTTTTATAAATGTTTTGTTACAAAAGTTTAAACAAGCAGAATGTTAAAATGTCTCTCGCCGACCACTTTATGCACAAAACAAGCCATAACGAGGAATATCCCAATATGTTTATATGTTATGATTTTTGATTTGTGGGTTTGGGAAAGGGGTTGCATTACTGAAATGGTATTCAATGGTATTCTAAATAATGTTCTTTCAGGGTGATTGTCAGCCGAGTAAAATTTATATAAATGTATGGATAGGGTTGTTTTGATCAGCATATTTACAATAGCATTTCTGCAAAATTAAGAGCTGTGGATTATATATAATTATTAAGCTTATGTGAAAAATAGGCTTATGTGGCCTATTCATAACATTTAAAATAAATTAGTTATTCATAACAATATTTGAAAATGGTCTCATTTATAAACACGGAAAAATTATTGAACTGAGGCATCGAATGAACGCAAGCTGATCTTGTAAGCAATGTAGTCCAACATGTAATGCATTAATTAGTACATTAAATTACCATCTACAATTTTAAATACTCTCACTATTTTGAATAATGCAGTATCCCGGAACACCATCATCCTGCCCAGCCCTATTTGCCACCACTTTATTTTCCAGTGGTGGTCTGCCATTCCAGTAGGCATTGTGCATGTTGACCATAGTGGAGACTTGAGCGCATCTGGAAAGTCAAATCCAATTTGCCCAGTGTGTCTGCATACTTCTGGCCATGCAGCATTAATAAAAACTCATAAGAAAAAAGAGCTACCAGTCAGGCATTGTGAAAACTGCAGTTATCCAGAGCATCTAATATTATTAGGTCTTATGAGGTACAATCTAAGCAGTATGGGTTAAGGCTTATACTCATGAGCAAATGTTTGAGAATTAGTATGACCACAACGAGTCTGCAATAATAAAGTGTTGTCAACAACTGAGAAAGGTCTAGTCTGGGATTCCCAGATCTAAACAATAAAGAGCAAAGCGCACCTCAAATTTCACTCAAAGCTTAACACGCAAGGTCACTGCAACCTTCTGAGTACCATAAGCTTACAGTTCCAGAATGCAGAATAGACCAGGTGATGTTTTAGAGTAAAAGCAATGTGAAAAATGCATGTGTGTGTACAAGTGAGTGCAAGCGTCAATCAATGTTTATAAATAGTGGCTATATATATATATATATATATATTTATTGTGTGTGTGTGTGTGTGTGTGTGTGTGTGTGTGTGTG
>JAVSBV010034114.1:0-11525 GCA_033117975.1 Parotocinclus spilosoma | reverse complement strand
GTGTGTGTGTGTGTGTGTGTGTGTGTGTGTGTGTGTGTGTGTGTGTGTGTGTGTGTGTGTGTGCGCGCGCGCGCGCGAGACTTTAGGGTGTAAGGGAATCAAAATCAAATGTAAACGTGGTGTTTATATGGATAAACATAGAAAAGATCTTGAGTTTTAGTGTGTAAACGTGTATTGGTGATTGTGTTTGTGTTGCTTTATACAGTGTTTTAGCTTTATAAATGGCCTGGATTTGATTGTGTGGCTCAAATGTGCATCTCTCTCTCACACACACACACACACACACACACACACACACTTATAAAGGCCTAATTCATGGGTCTCAAACAAAAATATCTCCTGAAAGCCCTCATTACTAAATTTGCAGGTTGCAGAACGGAGCAAAACAATAACTAACTAAGTAGTTCACTTATTATATTTATTTCTTTTTTGTATTTAACGTGTTTCTCTGATATTACAAATGTCACAATGCTGCTGTTAGTAGTGTTTAAGATTGAAATTCAACGTAAAGGGATCATATTGTGTGAAGGGTTGGTGCTAAACAGTGTTTGGGTTTTAGGAGAACCTACTAATACAAACTCATACAAAAAAAATTTAAATCAAGGGTGTCAAGTTGTTTTATCGCGAACACGGACACGATTCAAGGACAGTTTTTTTTTTTTTTTTTTTTGTTTTTTTTAAAAATGTATTTATTATTATTATTTTTTATTTTTTTTTTTGTGAAAAGACAATTTTCTGGGATGCCGTTATGGAAAAAGGAAATGATTTAGAGATTCTGAAAATCTTACTAATCTCCTGCTCAGAGGAAAAAGCATCGAACCAAACATCCAAAAGTGTTTCCGAACAAAAATTGAGGCGATGTTGGAAGAAACAGCCAACGGGGAACAAAACCCGGTGTCGTAAAGCTGCAATAATAATAACAAAGCCAAAAAAAGGAGGATGGACAAAAGTAAATTTCATCGCTTATTTGTTAGTCTTAAATCGCAAGGTTGGAAAACGTAATCTTTTCCTGAATACCACAACTTTTTAGAATTGTTCTTAAGGGAAAAAAAAAAAAAATCATTCTTTCGGAAGTACACCATCGTAATATTTTATTTTATTTATTTATTTAATTATTTTTAATTTAATTGAATTTTAATATATTTTTTTCTCTTTCTTAACGTATATTTTTACTTAAGACTCTTTTGTGAATCTGGTTCTTAGTTACGCAATCCCTCCTCTCCATCTCCACCCACTCTGCCTATCTAGTAAAGTGTTGTTTTTTTTTTGCACAAAACACTGTTTTTGTTCTATCGAGTTTATTTTAAGAGCTGGAGCCCACCTAGAGTCAACAAAAACCAAGAGGCATGGCTAAAGAGGTCTGAGATCTTAATTCTTAAGTAATTGCACCGTTTTATGATCGTAGTACGTAAGCAGAAGTGTAAACACTCACTAAACACACGGACACTATGAACATAAGTGAACATCTTTACCTCTATAAACTGTCGGTTCTCTAACGTGAATCTTAAAAAAAACCTTAATACAGCAAATGAATACGATTATGACCAAGGGGGAAGCGAGGTGAGCGGTGGCTCTGCTCATTTAAAGCAACAGGCTCTCAAAACAAACCGTAAATCATGGCACATTTAGCACATCACCATCTAATAACAGACCCACAATAACAATATGGGATGAACTACAACCTGCACTGATAGCAGCGCTGCTACACAACCCGCGGACAATCTGCCTGACCGGTCCATGGGCGGACTGTTGCACCCGTGGCCTGATTGGTTAAATTGTACGTTAGTAAGAAATCTGGTGCATTAAAGTCAAGTCAAAGTAATGATTGTTGCAGAGAATAAGCTCATGAAAAAGAATAAATGATTCGTAGGAAAATTTGAGTGGGGCACCACAGGGACTGGGGAGGTGCTCGAGGAACTGTACTCTTGACCCTCGCAAGGCTTTAATCCCACCAGTGTTTGGACTGTAGGTTCTATGATAAGGTCTGCTGTGTCACAAGTAATGACTCTGGACTCTTGGAACGGGTCACTGGTGCAGCTTGTGATGTTGAGATGTTCCCATCTACCCGTCTGAACAGGCTGGGCGTTAGGGCTGGGCAATTCATCGAAAAGGATTCGTAACCGACATTCAGAGCCATTTACGATTTGTTTTTAAACACAAATGATTGAAGGAAGTTAAAAGAAATGATCGATGCTACATCCGGCACAACCACAAAAGGGTTTAAATTGATTGAAAAAGTGTAAAAAAAAGCCGTAAACAGTTTGTACGTTTAATTTAATTCAATTCAATTTTATTTCTATAGCGCTTTTTACAACGGAACAACAATCGTCTCAAAGCAGCTTCACAATATTACACAGTCTTAAAAGGCCAACCCCAAGTTGAGCAACTCTAGGGTGACAGTGGCAAGGAAAAACTCCCTAAAATGGTAGGAAGAAACCTTGAGAGGAACCAAGACTCAACGGGGGACCCGTCCTCCATGGGTGGCCTAGATTTTAATTAAATAAATACTAAAAGGAAATTAAATTACAGCAAAACCAGGTCAATAAAAAAATTAACAAATTAATAATAAAAGTTAAATTAGCGATCGAAAAATTTGCAAATAGACTAAATTATGAAGCAAAATAGATTATAAAATGAGTCCTTAGTGGGAGGTCCGTGTACGTGTTTTAAAATAAACTTCTTTTTTTAATTAGGAAAAAAAATCCCAGTAGTAACAATCTGCTCACAAAGAGGAGGGGAAACTTCAAAATGCTAAACGAGGGTTAAAAAACAAACGACAGTAACGTCATCGATTTAAGATGTTTACTTAATTGATCATGGGAGGCAGTGTGATGTGTTCCGCTCTGATAATCTTACAGCGCCTTGTTTGTACTGAAGTGTAGTTAACGCGAAGAAAATAATAAATCAAATCATTTGGTTCAAATCAAGACACTTTGTTCTAGGGATCCTGCTGTTCTGTTTTTGAACTGATGAGGATTGGGCGATATCTTTTTAAGATAAAATATCACAATATTAAAGGCATTTTCGCGAAACACGCAAGTGAAGGCGACAATACATCATCAGGAACAGATTGTTAAAAAAAAAAAAAAAAAAAAAAAAAAACCTTCTCGCTGAACTTAAATGACCATTTAAAAATTGTTTGCCTTTTGTAAACAAGCAAAGTTGTATTCGCACAGAACGATGACATTTATGAACGGCGTTGTTTTTTTTTTCTGGAAGGGGGGAAAAAAACACTGAAATGTTTAAATGTATAAAAAGAATAAACCATACCAGAGTAGTGCACGTGGCAGCAGCATTTAAAAAAATGTTTTTAATCCCAGTCCCAGTTAAAAGCGGCAAGATTTAATGCTGGAAATGCTGGTCCCACTCTCACTGAATGTCCTCTCAGCGTCCGTTTGTTTTCAGCCACTCATTAGCTCACTTTCTATACCCACTTAATATACGTGTACAACTGGAACCACAGGGTGCAATGCGGGAACCACCACTTGGAAACGGCAGTTGACCGTACGCGAATATTTTAAATGTTGGACCGAACCCAACATGCAAAGGCGGTGACCAGGCCAGGACTCGAACCCGAGTCTCAGGACCTGTGAATTGAGGGCACTGCACCACCGAGGTGCGTTACAGAAGAGGCGTAGTCCGTGTAAAACCAGTTAAATTTGTTGACTGGGCACTATGTGATTCTACAACAATGCAGGTGTGGTACCAATTATGGACTTTTTTTTTTTTTTTTTTTCATGGTGTCTTCCTGATATCCAACTATAAAATGTTTTTATTTATGAAAAGTCAGTTAACAAAGCTTAAGAAGATGTCTTAAAAGGAAAGGCAGAATTTGTTCAGATTCATGTTTATCTGAGGCAGTTGCACAAATCTGGCCAGCAGATGTCACTAAAGCTCTGCGTTTTGAAACCTAGCACACAGTGTTTTGTGAACGTTTGTGGGCTGTAAATGCTTTTTGAATAAGGATTTTTTTTTTTTTTAACACAATTTAAATGGCGTTCAGTATCTGTAATTACACGGATTAAAACTGCCAGTCACCTTTTGTATGAGGTCAGGATTAGCGTGTCCGGAGTCCTGTTACCTTTATGACCCGGTAGACCTTTATACCAGATCTGTAATCACGCCGTTCCTCCCGTTCCTCAGACTGTGCTTATTGTAGAGGCTTTTCATAATCGACACTTTCACGGAACCTCACAGATCCTGATCGAACCCCGAAACCCCGAGCTTTATTCCGTGAAACGCCTTACGCTGGTCTTGTGGCACCTGGTACAGAGTCCTGGAAGGTCAGACTGCAAGGTTAGGGTTGGAAGAACAGAACGGTGCAGTGTGTACCGGCTCATGATGACGTGGCACTCCTCCAGCCACAACAATCCAGCGGATTTGGAGGACTCGTTATCAGACCTCAGGAGGAGCTTAATGTGAGATCGTCCGGGTTCGACATGGCTCCACGTTATCGAATGAATAAAACGGTGCGTGTTCGAGTTCATGTAAACGGTGTTCTTGGGAATTTTGTGCACAGTAACATCTTTAAATGTTTTATCCAGTGTGTAAAACCGTCTTACAGTAGAACCCCAATCTTCAAGTACAGTTCCAGAGTGATTTATAAATATCCTTATTTATAAAGCTACTGCTCGTCCGGTCAGTAGTGGACTGCCTGAGGGCGGTGCCTAGAAATGGGGGATTTGATTTTGGCTGATTTTCAACCCAAATATGCGCTCTGATTGGAATATTTCCCTAATTTAGTCGGTCCTGGGTGTCACCCAGTGGTGGGAAATAAAGAAGCCAGGTTTTGTGAGCTCGTTTGCTGCAGCACCTTCCGTTGCTGAAACGTTAGATGGAAATTTAGCCCATTAAGTGCCAACATTTTTTCTGAACCTTTTTTTTACTTTTTCTGTCCACCTACATCCCATCCCATCCCATCCCATCAGTAGGTGAGTTAAAGCACCCAACCCCCAAATTGGAATCATGGTTTTTAATGGGTTAAGTTTTTACTTTTCGGTGGAAGAAACCCCATGTTGTTTTCAGCTCCATTCGCTGATGGGTCGTTATTAGAGGTACACCGATCTGATATTAGGATCAGATATCGCTCTCGATATTAACCAAAAAATAAGCTGGATTGGATATCAGAAAAGTAAGCCAATCCATAGGTCTGGTCTGGTCCGGTCCATTTTTTTAAAGTTTGTGTCACTTTATAGGTGAGTTACAACAAACAGCAGGTCATAACGTACAACATTTGGTAAATACGATATATAAAATGACTAATAAACTATAAATAAATGACATCTAAATAAACTTTGCGTTTGACTCTGTTCAATTCGAATGCTGGAAGTGTTTGCACGATTTTTTTTTTTTTTACATTTTAGCCACAAATAAATGGCAGTTCAGTACGTTTGATATCTATGATGATATATTTTGTTTTACAAAGTTATTAGTCATGTTCAATTCGACGCTCACGCCTTAAATCTCTCTCGCACGGTGAGGCTGTCGGATCGATATCGTCCATAAATATGAAGACAAGCAACAAACAAACCGTTTTACCCACAGTGATGAACCCTTCAGGGCATTTTAATAAACCAGTTTAAACCAGAGCTGCGCCCGAAATGGCGTTCTTAACCAGTAAGGTCTAGAGTCCGTCCGTTCTGATGAGCGTCATGTCGAGTTATTGGATTACAGAGCTCAAATTACAGCCTAAATCTGATTTCTCACAAACAAAAATAAACCAGCGTAGAGTGAAAGAAATCTGTTATAGAAAGCCTTCGGCTGTACGTTACTAAATCTGGTGTGTGTTTGCACAGCAGAGCGACTCGTGTTGACACTGGGAGTCACGTTAAACACGGAGTAATAAAAGCCAAATACTGTAAATTCTCTTCTGTGTTATCGTGATTGTAAAAGCCCAAACAAACGCGTTACGCGAGTCGCTCGTGATGTTTTCCCACCCGTTCAGCGTCCCCCACGGATGGTCTGAACCTGAAATGAAACCTGGAACGGCTCAACCTTTTCGCTCTCGAGCTTTGAGATCTAATTCCAAACCCTCTAGCCACTTTTTTAGAAAAGCCACAGGTGGTTCAGATATGCACAAATCTGGCTACACACACACACACACACACACCTCCCAAAGTCCCTCCCTCTCAGTGGGCCACATCAGCACTTCGGGGCGAGCAGCGACCAATCCGTGCTCTCCAAGTACCACGAGAAAGCACCGTAACATGAGACAGACGGAACCTCCGAGCTTCAGAGCTGTGAGGATCAGGCTGCTGGTTTAATGAGGGTGTTACGTTTAGTGCCGACGTCCAAACTGTGCTGTGTAACGAACGGTATTTGAGGGGAAAACCTGAGACGGTGACCGTGCCCTGAATCTGGAGATTTGTACTCGAGCTGCTCTAACTCTCCCTTTATACGTTATATAGCAAAAAAAAAAACTCAGCGTCCTGGAAGGATGAGATTTTAAGAGATTCGGCTGAAACGGAGCCACGGTTTGTTAGTATACAGCCACTCGGGTCTGGGGTGCATCTAGATCTTTATAGTTAAGCAAAGCTTAGGGCTAAGCTCTCTCTAAGAAGGTCTAGAGCTAAGTCATGTAGGTGAATTTCAAAATGACCCAGTTTATGAGATTTCTGACTTTACTACTATCTATTTAAAACTAACTTCAGACATAAAAAAACATTATAATAATATTGATTATATCAAACAGGCATTTAATGTAGCTGCACTTGTTTAGTAATAGCCAGTACGACTGAATTCGATATCAGGAAAAATGGCTTCTGCAATAAATGTTTATTTATTTGTTTGTTTATATACAAGAGAATATGAACAAAAAGTCCAGTAGATCCCCGACCCGAGGACAAAACGGCTACTAATAGAATCCTAACAAAAAGGATAGAACCAAAAGACATCAAACAACTTTCATTATGAGAAAACTGCTTGTAGATCTGTGTAACAAAAATGAAAAGAAGGCGAATAATCTAGAAAATATCGAAAATAATAATTACGACTGGCTGTATGTGACCTTGATTTATTTATTTATTTTTATTAATTTTTTTTGAGAGTTATAAAAAACATTGATGAGCTTTTCTTTCAACGGAAGCTCCTTCCCTGCTGAAGAGAGATCTCCGCTTTTTGCCTAGTCAGATTCCACGTATTCAGCCAGGTGATGCCGTTCTAAATGTCTTATAAAATGTAACTGAAATACAAAGACACTGATCAACCAAACCCCAGTAAAGCAGATCCGGCCCATCGATCGGTTCATCTCTAATTCTAATTATCATGTAACAAGCTTACAGGTTTCAGGAACGTTTTGGGGCAGCAGCGCCTCCCCCAGGTCCTAATGCGTCAAATTTAACCCATCCCACGATGCAAAAATGGGACGGTACACCGACTGTCTGGTTGGATTAGAAATGCTTGATTCTTTTTCACTTTAAGTGAAGTTCCGTTTCTGAACACCAGGTGGCTCACGGACTCAGTATAGCATTTTTAGAGCTTTATTTAATTACAGGGGAAAGTTTCTTAGTGTTTAAATTAGTATAAAAAAGTATGAATTGATACCCCTCTTATTTAAAGTATGGAGACGCTACAATAAGTTAAGATAATAAAGAAATAATATATTCTACACGTCTTCTGATAATAAAAATAAGACACAAAGCGGTGACAGGACAAAATAATTATTGAATATATGAATGACCGTGCAGAGGATTTGCTTTCAAAGCCTAATGTTTTTAGTAAATAATTATTTAAATTGCAAAGGCCTGAAAGCGTGCGTTATTTACCCTACAGAGGTTTTAATAGGGGGAAGTCTTTGGTCAAATTCAGACCCAGTGATCGTGAATCGTATGGAATGGTCACACCCTGGTCGGTGCCTCTTAATGACGGCCGTGTCTGTTCCCTGCAGTTTATCAGAGTGACGAAGCATTACCTGCCTCACCTGGCACGGCTCTGTCTGATCAGTACGTTCCTGGAGGACGGGATCCGCATGTGGTTCCAGTGGAGCGAGCAGAGGGACTACATCGAGGCCACCTGGAACTGTGGCTACTTCCTGGCCACCTGTTTTGTGCTGCTAAACCTTCTAGGACAGCTGGGTAAGGGAACAGGGTTCAATTTAAACATATTTATGGTTCTACTTGAATAGACTTGAATAGTGAGCCCACCATGTGACGATAAATATTATTAAGAAGATTATAATCTAGCCGTGTGTTTTTTTTTGTTTTTTTTTGCAGGTGGCTGTGTTCTTGTACTCAGCAGAAATTTTGTACAGTATGCTTGCTTTGGATTATTTGGCATTATTGCTCTACAGGTACTAAATACTTGTATTTTTTTTATTAGTCCTATCTTATTGATATTGTTTTGTAGTTCTAAATAGCTATAATAAATCACCGATCAGTCGAAGCTTTAAAAATCTAAGGATGCACCCGTACCGCTGTTTTGGCACACCAAGTACAAGAAAGTCCCTGGGTTCGAGCCCAGGGTGAAGTGCAGAGAGAGTTTTCTAAGATTTCTCTCAAAGATCAGGGTCATTTGGAACGGTTTAACTGGATCTAAGAATGTAGAGGAGCAGTTTTAACCCGTGGTTCAAAAATGTGCCAAGGTTGGACGATCATCCAGTTAGATTTTGCGCTCGTTATTACTCGTGTAGTTGCATTTTGTGAACACCAGATGGCGCCAGATTACACGCTCACGTTAGACGAACCCTCATTTCGTTTAATTGCAGAGAACTTTTGTTAAGAATTAACTTTTAATACGTTTTTATTTTTATTTCTTTGGATTTAAAAAAAGTGCTTTCACTAGGGTGATTAAGATAGATAAGTTAGAGCGTTTTGTTTACCATTCAATTTTTTGTCATTTATATGCAAAATTAGTAATGAATGTTTTTAATCAAGTGTAAAATCGCCAATCGGCGAATCGGGAACTCAATATTGGGAATTTGATTTGTAACACCAACTTTTTTTTGCTGTCTTTTTGGGCCTGTTTTTTATTGTTTTGGCTGATCGGTGATTACCTTCTGTGTGTATATACACGCTTAATTAAAACTTTTTTTTTTCCTCTAGACCGTTGCTTACAGTATCCTATGGGATCTAAAGTTTTTGATGAGGTGGGTGCTACGGTGTAAAAATCAAATGTGTAAATACAGTAAGCTTTGTTCTGTTACTGTTTCTTTTTAGTCTATATCTGTAAATTGTTAAATTTACATTTTTGTTCTGTAAATAGCACGGTTTGCCTTGCCTTGATCGGGTGTGGGTGAGCTATGCTGCGACCTGCCACCAGAGGGCACCAGAGATGAGTCAAATGCGCTATAATGCATAAAAGGTCCATTATAAACTATAAAGTCGTACGAATAATGAACGTTAATGTAAGAAGTGTGGGCCTGCCATGTAATAATCATAATTAAGTTGGCGTTTTGGTTTGCCCTCTGGTGGACGGGCTGCGCAATAACAGCAGGCGTTATAAGAACGACCCGTTTTACGTTGAATTCATTTTGAATGGTGATTTATGGGCGGTTCCAAACGCCGTTGGCATGCTGGTGTTCGTGTGCAGGAACATGGCACTGGGCGGTGGATTGCTGCTGCTACTGGCCGAGTCTCGCTCGGAGGGGAAGAGCATGTTCGCCGGCGTCCCCTCGATGGGCGAGAGCTCTCCGAAGCAGTACATGCAGCTGGGTGGCCGGGTGCTCCTCGTCCTCATGTTCATGACCCTGCTGCACTTCGACGCCAGCTTCTTCTCGGTAAGACCCGCCTGCTCTAAGAGGTTTAATCAGAGCAGGAGAACATGATCACGAAAATGGAACGCAGGCTCATGGTGAAACCCAACCCAGGTGCTAATGTCTGGTTACCCTTCCTTGATTCAATTTTAAGCTCAATTTGTAATTTTACATCTAGCGTCGTGATCATTCAGGGCTTAAACTCAAGCCTCCAGGCTTTTATTTTCATCGTTTGGCTTCCGTTTTCGAAACATCAAATACAGAGGGAATGTAGGTGGATGCTGAAGATGCTCCATGCTGTACATTTTGTGTTTATTTTATGATTCACTACAGGCGGGCAGCACGGTGGCTCGGTGGGGTAGCACCGCTTGCCTCACAGCAAGAAGGTCCCGGGTTCAATCCCAGGTGGGGGCGGCCTGGGTCCTGTCTGTGTGGAGTCTGCATGTCCTCCCCGTGTCTGCGTGGGTTTACTCCGGGTACTCCGGTTTCCTCCCACAGTCCAAAGACACGTGTGTTAGGTAAATTGGTGTCTCTGAATTGTCATTACTTGTGTATGTATGACTGGTCTTGGAATAAACTTGTGTATGGATCTAACCTTGTACGTGCCGCTGGATGGTTGCTGATGCAGATAAGCGACGTTGAAGATTACAAATAAATAAATCAATTCCAAAGACATCTTCGGTCAACTACCATCTGAGAGTGTCCCTATCTTCGAGTCCAGTCCCTACAGTGCTCAAGGCGTCTCCTGGACCAGAGTTTGAATCCTGATGTCTGTGTACGGGGGATTAGAGGCTTCATCCCCAGGTGCTGCAACAGGGACCCTGGGCCAGCTGCACACTGGTCGTCCAGGGCGTGTTGTTTTATTTCTTGTACCTTGTAACTCCAGATTGCCGTTAGGGGTTTAAACCCTAAACAACAGTGACTCAGAGCTCACATAAGCCTCTCCTTATCAAGTGTCAGTGCTGGTTTATGAGATCAGGGACCAGGGTGTGATCAGCTGGTGCCTCATTGCATAACAACTGAGGTTGTAAAAAAACAAAAAAAACCCAGGGATGCCTAATGATCTGATTCTGCACTCTGCTGTATTTTGGAACAGATCAACATTGGCGTATTCAGCGCGGGTGAAGCGGGCCATGCCTATTTATATGCATCCAGCAGGAACAAATTGGAGCCCTTATTAAGAGTACGAGCTACACGAGCTTTTGGTTGGTTTGCTAATAAATCTGCAGGAATTGCACGGTTTGTTTTCCTTCGCTTCTTCTGACCATATGTTTGGTGTTCGATTTGCATGTCGTTACATATTCCTCGCTGGTGCTTTTATTTAGGGCGTCAGTTTACGCTGGGTTGAAGTATAAAGAACCTCTTTTACTAAATAAACGAAGGGTCAAAATATGGTCCTGTATTGCCGATACAAGAGGTACCGATTTGAAGACTAGCTTTTGGAACATAACTGTGAGGCTTTGCTTCCATTAAGAAACGAGAGCGTTTGTTAGGACCAGCAGTTCAATCCCAAATGTGATGGTTTCTCACCAAACCACTTCTATTACTTCTTTATCCAGTTTATGCCATGCTGGACTATGGAAGGAATGTTTTTAAACGGTTACTATAAAAGGTACTTTCTCAAGCGTATTCTGCATTCAGAGTCTCCACAAAGTACAGTCGATTTCAGTTAATTGGACCACCGGTTAATGGGACCAAATCCTAAAGTACCGAAACAAGTCCTATTATATACGTGTAATGTTATTCGCTTATTTTGACCCAAATTCTGCTTAATCGGACCAAAGAACGTGTACAGTATGTAATATCCGTGAAGAAACTCTTTGTCTCTGGCATCACT
>JAVSBV010034095.1:0-11526 GCA_033117975.1 Parotocinclus spilosoma | reverse complement strand
AGAGAGACCGAGAGAGAGAGACCGAGAGAGAGAGACCGAGAGAGAGAGACCGAGAGAGAGAGACCGAGAGAGAGAGACCGAGAGAGAGAGCACTTTATTAATCCCACGGGGAATTCAAGTAGATCAGACACAGCAGTGCTGATGGAGTTTTAAAAACACCTCAGTGTCTCTGCTGGACTAGTACCAGATAATTGGGGTCCTGACTATTACAAAACAAAAGGGACTTACAATGCATGTTGAGAAACAGATGGACTGCAGTCTGTAAAAGATGGGAGAAATGGTCAAAAGTAACTGATGGCATATTCCCCCGAGCCAACCATCCAACCCCTACCATTGTCCTCCGCTTCAAATCTTATCCATTCTCTCAGATTCCAAGCCTAGGAACTCGATCCAACAGGGCCATTCACCCCGAAGCACTACAGATGTCCCAGGAGATGAGCTCTTGATCCAACTACAGTCATACGATACAGAAAGACACTTAACAGGTCAAGATAGAGAAGGCTGACTGGAGGGGGAGGAAAAAGAACTGACCAGCCTCTTCTACTCATTATCAGACTAATGTTTCATTATTATTATTATTATTATTATTATTATTATTATTATTATTATCACTATTATTATTTTGGTGTGGCCACGGTTTTAACCAAGAAACTGGCCTTTGAGACATTTCAGACTGACCATAGTACATTTCTTTCCATACAAATATAACTGTGATCTACAGTGGTTTTAAAAGGAAGACAACAAAAGATGGTGTCCAACATGACCACGATTTTACACACAAAACACCTTCTAAACCTCGTAATTAAACGAGCCGCTGAATGAGCTGAGCCTGTTCTAATTCGATCAGGTGCACGTTGATAAAACACACAAAGTAACTAAACCGAAACTTTCTTCTCCAGTCTGCGAGTCTTCAAAGGAGTTCTACTCAAAGGTTATCATTCAGCACCATCCACAAATGTAAAACTACAGCAGCCTTTATCAAGAAAAACAAGATTACAGGGAAAACACTACGAGTAAAGCTTCAAGAAAACCCAGCTTAAAGAAAAAGATCTTGAAATCATACCAGTTTAACTTCAAAAGCTGTTTTGGTGCCAACGGCGTGATCAAATCCTCCAAAACATTCGTCTCACTTCCCTCAAAGAAGGAAGAGCATAAGAAGAGATCATCCTTCATGTTTATCCCCTTCTTATCAAGCTCCCGTTCAAACTCTCTCATCCTCCCTCCCACTTTCTCCGCCCAGATCCTTCTCGCGTCCCTAAGAACTCTCATTTCGCCCCAGCCCTCGCTCTCTCACTCTGCTGATTCGGGAAAAGGATTGGACTCAATGGACAGGCATATTCACAAACACGCAGACAGAGAGAGGTACAGACACACAGACTGACAGACAGAGGTACGTAGACAAAAAAAAAAACACACACAGGCACACACACAGGCACACACACAGGCACACACACAGGCACACACACAGGCACACACACAGGCACACACAGACACGCAATGTTAGAGTAATCAGTTAACCTAGCACGCATGCCTTTGGACTGTGGGAGGAAGCCGAAGGACCCGGAGTAAACCCACGCAGACACAGGGAGGACATGCAGACTCCACACAAAAGGACCCAGGATGTTCCACCTTGGGTGGAACCCGGGACCTTCTTGCTGTGAGGCAGCGGTGCTACCCACCGAGCCACCGTGCTGCCCGTATGGTTAAGGGTGATAAAAGCACCTGCAAACTTAAGGCCATAAATGTACAACAAAGAAATGATTTCACCGTACAGGAACGACTGGTGGCATTAAATCAACTGCCGGTCCGAACAGACGAACAACAAGGGCCACCATTCGGGACTCATCAAAGCATCAACACTGCATTTATAAACCGACCTTTTTCCATTTGTACCGTGTTTCACAGAAGGTTTCACATACAAAGTTTTAGTTTAGTTTGAGACTGTGTTCTGGTGTGGACTATTTACTCTAGCATGAGGAAATGTATGTTTAGGAACATAAAAAACACTTTTGTAAGTGGCTTGGGATAAGGACGTCTGCTAAACGCTGTTAGTATAACAAAGCATAATAAACAAGTCATAAAAAAGGCTTTCAGTGAAATTAAGAGCACAAAACAAAACGAAAACGGTTTCAAACTTACACGAGATCTAAAAACCTAAACTCAGAATGCTCAGAAGTAAAGGTTAACTAATGCAATTTCTTTTTGCTTCATGTGCATGCCAAGTCATTTCAAAGTTACCCGTGAAACAGGTGGCTTCTGACCAGGTCAGGCATGACAAAGGCATGAGCTAGACGGACGGGAGGCGACACACTGATGATCATCAATCCTCTGCCTCCAACAGCCGACCCAGCCCTGCGCTAAAGCACCAGAGCCTATCCTAGTACAACCTGGACAGGGTCCTAGCCCTCCCTCAGACATGGCTAATTGTGTCTGTGTGATGGCCTCTCTCTTGACACACCACCTGACAAGATGTTACACACATAAGTCAGAAGATTAAAACCACTGACAGATGAAGTAAATAAAATTACCAGTGCAATCAATGTTCCCCTGGAAACCCTGAATGCTATTCTAAAACCAATGCCTACTTAAACACTGTTGCAAACCAAGTACACCCCATAATAGCAAATCTATTTTGTTACTTATTGTATTACTAACTTAAATATTATTATTATTGATTTAAAAATTATTATTTACTACATTTTACTATTACTTTAAAATAAAAGTATTTAATAAAAAAGTATTTACTTAATTAACATCTAGGCCACCCATGGGTCTTGGTACACCCTGCTAGTCTGCAGAAGTTGTTTAGGAAAGCCTTGAGATGTTGACTTGGCCTCCAAATTCCTCAGATCTTAACCCGACTGAGCATCTGTGAGATGTACTGGAAAAGTCAGATCCATAGAGGACTTAACTTTTAGGACTTTGCCTATTATGGTGCTAACGCCGTGGTGGTTAATACCACTTGTGGATTGTCGGTTCCAAATTGTGTAACGGGACCTACACACGTTTAGGTGGATGGTTTAATGCTTTGGCTGATTGGTGTATAACCATTAAAACCATCCACCTAATACTGTGAAGGTCCCGTTACACAATTTGGAACAAGGCAGCACTCAACTTTAGAAACAGCTGGTTAATATCGCATCAGTGTCAGTAAATTGGTATTGAAGTTTAATGCTGCTAATGTTACATAGTCTTAATAAGAATTTAACAGCTGCATGACAACAAAGGAGGATAGATGATAACAATAATGGTTTAATGTTAATGACATCAGCAATTACAAAACTATTCTAAACCTTTCCTTTCACTTTTATTATATTTCTAGCTCCTGCACATGCCCCGTTCCCAAAAACTACATAAACCAGCCTGGTAAACAAATACAAAGACAGTGGATTTTTAAAAAAGAGTTTGTGGCTTTTGTTTAATTACTGATTTTATGACCATGCAGCCACAAACATCGACTGCAACTTGGCCCGTTTACATACTATTAAGCAACCCAAGTTTTCTGGAGTGCAAGTTACTTAGAGAGAACTGCACGGTTCATGGAGAAAGTGGCATGGAAAATCAGCTCCCTGGTTCAGCAGACTTGAGCAAATCAGATAAATATACTGCATCAAGCAATTTGTTTCCTCTGACTCATAAATCTAACCATGAAACCAAATTTTGATTGAAAAAAATGCTTGTATCGGAGGTGAACAGTTCGAGTCAAACTGTTCTCACGTTGGGTTGGCTAAACAATTGCTGGTACAGTTGGAAAAATTTGGTAAGGAAACTTATGAATAATGCGTGCCAGTTAATTAGTTTAATCTCCCACTGAGAAATATGACAGAAACCCAAACTTCAAGTAAAAAAACACTCATTGTGGGAAAATTTGACAAAACCACATGTGCCACAATTGGTGACGCTCCTCTGTTTGTCAGCATGACAGAGCTGCGATGAGATCAAAATGCAAAACTGGGAATCGGAGTCACCTGTCAATACAAAATCAGGATCCTCCAGGTCCTTGGTTCCTCTCTTGTGGACTGTACATAGTTCTGAGGGGATGAAGATAAAGGAATAGGGATGGTCATGTCATAAGCTTCATTACTAGTTCATAGAACCATGTTTGTGTGGGATTGGAGATTTGGATCGTTGTCCTGGTAAAAGATCCAGCTAGAGCCCGGTTGGCAGAGGCAAAAAGCCTTTTTACAAAAGAAAATCTCTTTGTACTTCATGGAATTCGTGATGTCATGTATTCAAACAGGATTCACAGTGCTCAAGTAAAGCCCGTCATCATCGCAGATCCTTTACTGAACTCGCAGTGGGGTTAGGTTCTTACTGTAAAGCAGGTTTTCACACCAACCCTACTGAGTGTTTGTTGCAAAAAAGCTTCACCTTTTGTCTCACCCAAACATGAAACCAAGTTACAGTAGTGTGTAATAATATGAGGTTTATCTCAGTCAATTAGCCAGTCACGGCAGCAACTTAATTAATGTAGGCCTGTTGACAGGGTCAAGGAGAGATGAGAGTTTTCTGATAAGAGTATCAGAATGAAGAAGAAAGGTGCTTTAAGTGATTCCAAAATTGGTATGGTCGTTGGTGCTAAATGGGCTGGTCTGAGCGTTTCAGGAACTGCTGCTCTACTGGGATTTTGACACACAGAGAAGTCTAAAGTTTACATGGTATGGAAGAGGGAAAATATTTGTCATAATTAACTTTAAGAATAAGCTTTTGTGTTTCTGTATTTGTGTTGGTTTTGGTGTGTGGCTTTTTCATGTAGTTTTCTAGGGTTCTGAACACTACACCATTTGTGCATGCCAAGTAATTCCCACAGTGACAGCAGGTCAGGCATCACAAATGTATGACTGGAATGTGTTTGAGGGATGGCAGGCCAGACCCATCAATCATCAATCCCCCAGCGCTGCAAAGCCTAGCCAGTCCGGTGCTTCCACACCAATTGATATTTTTTCTGTGTTATCCCCACTTGTACTGGTTAGATTGGGAAGGATCTTAGGAATCATCTTAGTACTCACTGAAACAGAGGGATGTACAACCTAGACAACTCTCTAACCCTCAACTGCTGACCAGACATTACAATGAAACCACTGACCGGTGACTACATGGAATAACATTGGTTCTGGTCACTGTTTTGCTAAACGGCTTGGCATTCATGTTGACGCTACTCTGACAAGTCCTGCCTATTCCAACACTGTTGCAGACCAAGTACACCCTTCAGAGCACCATGCCACACTGCACACACTGTCTAGGAATCATTTGAGGTATAGACCTGGCCTCCAGTTCTCCACAGACCTCATCCTGACTGAGCGTCTGTGGGATGTGCTGGGCTAACATGTCAGTTCCATAAAGCGGCGTTTTTTCTCTGGCCAAAAATGCCTCATCGATTCCAGAGTTCAGAGCAGAATGGCCAGGTTTGTTTCAGCTGATAGAAAAGCAAAAGAATCTAAAATAACCACTCGTTATAACAGGGGTATGCAGATCATCCCTGAATGCACAGCAGGTCAAACCTTGAAGCAGATTGGCTACTACAGGAGACCATACCAGGTAGCACTCCTGTCAGCCAAGATCAGGCAACTGTGGCTACAGTTTTCACAGGCTCACTAAAATTTTATAGTAGGAGATTGGAAAAACGTTGCCTGGTCTAATAAGTCACGATTTCTGATGCGATTTTGGAATGGTAAAGTCCGAATTAAGCATAACTAACATAGAGCATGAAATCATCCTGTCTTGTTCAGGATGCTGGTGGTGTAATGGTGTGGGGGATATTTTCTTGGCACACTTTAAACCCCTTAATACCAATCGAGCATCGTTTAAGCTGTCCAAACGACTTCAGTTATTTCCTTGATCTACATTAATTATAGTGGATTCAGGGATAAAATACCACACACGTCGGAAAATGCTGAATAACCGGAGTCTAGATATAATTTATATGTAAATTAATGCTGATGCATGACTAGGCCGCTGTGGCATCTCAAATTCTTATCCACGTGAGAATCCAGGAGGACAAGAATGCCTACTTGATCTGAAAACTTTAAACATAAATAGGAAATGTAAGCAGTTACATTTTGTTCCCAGGTATTTTAGCATTTTAGTTTAGCAAATAATGTTTTTAAACATTGTTTTTCTATTTTCAAAGATCAAATCTATTACGTGTTAGACCATGTTAGATAAAACCAATTAATTAGGGCCTTCAAAAGGGTGCAGTTCCAATAGGTCCATGTTGTTGCCTTTTACCCAGGAAACCTCTCATCGGCAGAACTCCTTTGGTTCTCCTCAATGCTCCTCAAGAGCAGAGGTGTTGCGTGACATTGATCAAATCTTTTTGCATTTCGCAGAATGAAAATGTGGCCGAGCAGAGCACATAGCTGCATTCTAACGTCTGATTTGTGATTACACCAAATTACGAAACGGTCACGAAACATTTTGGAATTCATATTAAGAAGCCAGGCATATGAGGCTCATCACATTTGTTGTCCCAGACTGAGTTCTGTGAGCCGCTCTTTTAAGTTCTGACGTAAGCCAGGCTCAGGAAGGTGTCAAGGTGAAGGCAATTTATCAATCACACAGCTCTCCTGTTATCCAGATAAGTATATCAGTGATATATTTGCACGAGTGCGTGCGCTACTCCAAAAACGATTACAACAGGAGAGCGTGTTAACTGTTTCAAAATTCCTCTCCGGGTCAAAGCCTGTGATCTTCACGCAATAATGTGCGTTCAATGGTCAAGTCAAGTCCGATTTTTTTTCATTCAGTGCTTTTAACAATGCAGAATTGTCTCAAGGGTCAGCAAATTACTTTCATTTTGATAGATTGGAACTGCTTGGAGGTATTAGTTGTATTTGATGCCAACTAAACGTCCAACTCCCACTCGATGCAACACTGCTGTGAAAGCACAAACTCAAAAACACATGGGATTACCGCACAATAAATACAAACGTATTCTTGTACTAAATAATCTTTCGCTTTACATTTAGCACACACGCTTTCATGGAGAGAGATTTGCAACTGATACGATCCAACAAGTTACAATCAAAGGAAGTGTGAAATAACTGCCTTGCTTCAGGTTGCAACAGTGAAAGTTTAGCAATGCTGAGCTTTGAAGCCTGGGCTTTCCATTAATTACCTAATAATGTGTTTTACAGACAGATTTAGCCATTTAGCAGATGCCCTCATCCTAAGTGACTTACAACTGACAAGCAACTGTGAGTTATGACCTTAAGGACTCAACAGTGGCAGCATGGAAGAGGTGGGATTTGAACTCTGGACCTCTTGATCCATAGTCCATGACCTTAACCACCACCACAGCTCTTCGTGAGACCAAACTGGGTTCCACACCAGGACACAAGCAGTGTAGCCTTAACCTAAAGGTGTTAAAAAGAGCTTCCTGGAAACATCAAACCAAAACCATAGACGCACACTGGACACTTAAAACCCAGGTAATTCCCAGGTTACCAGGAAAATCCTGACCTTGTGTCATGTGGCATAACTTCAACACGCTGTTAATTTGGTGGAATTTAAACAATTTGAATTGTCTTGTCTGTAGTAAGTGCAATTTGCCCAACGGTTAAAGTTTGCAGAACAAGCAGTCAGCAGCTCCTTCAGAAACAAAACTTCAATTTGCAGAGATTAGAACCATGTTTTGATGTTAAGATGGTATATTAATCATTCCCAAACGATTTCCCTGTTATCTTTTTTTGTGCGATTTTCATAGTTTTTTTAAAAGATCGTTTAAAGAATTGATTATTTTTAAATAAAAGTACCATTGCATTTTTGACATTTGTAGTCAAATAGCTATTGTCTGTTTTTCTTCAACATCGCTTCAGAATAAACAGCTATTCACAACATGAGTAAGGCTACATCAACACTGCTACTACTAAATACGAGGAAATGTAAGCATTTGGAGTAAATCGTGCAGACACGGGGAGGACATCAAACAGGATTAAACCAGGAATCTCTGGAACTGTGGGGGGACCAAAGAGCTACTGTGGTACGAGTCACATAAACATTTAATTCTGTTTAATGTTAAGGATATGTCACAAAACATAGCACAATGTTGTACCCTGTAACCCTATTAAGTATTAACTTCCTAATTACTGACCAGTCAGAAAGTACATCTACAATGGGTGCTCAAGTGTTAGAACTGGACCTGGGAGCAATGGAAGAAGGTTGTCTGGTATAAAGAGTTTTTTTTTCCCCTTTTCCATCATGTGGACGGTTAGTGTGTAGTGTGGAAAGAAGGTAGCTCCACAGTACTGTTCTAAAGTCTTAGGCCACCTCTAGACTTGCAATGATATAATGACCATATACAACATATTATCGATAATTTAACCCCCAGATTTCTAACTATTATGGACTGGATCTGTGACTCCATAATACTCTTTTTTACAGATTTCCTTTCCATTATTTGTGAGCTTTACAACATTTTTGCCTTTCAACCCTTTACCCCGTTTTAAAAAGTGGTTTCTTGGCTGTTAGGCTTCCGAAACGTCTATGGACTGTAAAAAGATCATTTTGGCATCCCGATGAAGCTGCTAGATGCTGCTATTGCTCAAGTGAAAAGAGGAAATTCATTAAATACCTGCCAATGTGGTCTACATTGTAGCCCTTTTATCAGATTTTCAATTTTTTTTTATCTAGCCTACAAATTTCCTGATTTTTCTTGTTGTGTTGCAATATAGCAAATGAGAAATAAAATATATGTTCAATAAAGTACTGCTAAAACAGCAAATCTACTAGTGGCCCAAGTCTTTAGGATCTATTTTCAAACCTCATACTGCAAACACCACAGTCACCAAGGCAAAGTCAAGCTTAATGTGCAACGGCTAAAGAACAACAATCCTATAGTAGTAAAAATACCTTTAATTGTCTTTTAACTGTTACCATAACTAATGACAAAGATTACTTTCACAATGAAAGGCTGTTTTTTTTCAGCCCGTGCACACATTAACTTTCAATCTGATGAATTGTGTATTTGGAAATATCCATGGAGAACTGAAAAGCAACCCAAGTGTGCTCTCATTTCCATGAGCCACCCTAAGCAGAAAATCTTGAGCTGTGTGATTAAAAAGGATACACTTTAAATGCTGTGTTAAACTCACTGACACGTCACGCTAAGACAGATTAAACTGAATTAGGAGATGAAGCATGTTTGGGTAAAGATGGAGCCACGAAAATGGGCAGAGTAAGCCATGTGGAGCTTTTCTGTGTGGTGTGAAGGACCCACCTAGCTGCTGGAAAAGGAGCGCCACACTTTTATTGGTCACTGGCAGGCTGTCATTTAGAGGAGTCTGAATGAGCTGCCGGTCTCCAGCTCCAAGAGAAAACAGTTTCTGTAAACATGGACACAAACAGCGACGCCAAGTAAGTAAGGGAGAAATCACGACTTGTTCAGATGGTGAATGTTTAGAATAGAACAGCTGAACTGTACATAGCAATGGATGCTCTGAGCAAGATGATTGCTTTGGTTTATAAACCAAAAAATCTTACATCTATTATACCTCGCATTTTTATATCATTTCAGCAATACAAAGCACACAGACAAAAGTTTGTGGACACCCAAAACATTACATCCAAATCATTGGTATTAATATAGAGTTGGCCCACCACATTTGCTGCTTCAGCCACAGTTCTTCCAAATTTTGGAAGTTGACTGTGAGGGTTCAGATTGTAATTTTTAGTAAGCACTGGTTCAATTTGCCACCCCAGTGCATTTTCGAGGTGTCCAATGGAGTAAAGCTCAATGTTTTGTGCAAGCCAGCCAAGTTGTCAACCAAAGTTGGCAAACCAATTCTCTATTGATTTAAGGACGGAACGTGGAAACCTGTTACATTTCCATTTCCATTTCCAGCATTTAGCAGACGTTCTCATCCAGAGCGACTTACAACTGATAAAGTCTTACAATCCAAGCTATTGTGGGTTAAGGGCCTTGCTCAAGGACCCAACTATGGCAGTTTGGCAGATGTGGGATTTGAACCCTATACCTTCTGGTCCAGAGTCCAGTACCTTAACCACTAGGCTAACACAGTCCCACACAGTCCCCCTGTTAATGCTTCCTATTAAGTCACTGAGCTATCAGTACAACCCATTCCACTGCCACTGTGTGTCCATGATGGATCCAGAAATGCATGCCTTTTATTATGACTGTCACAAACAAGCTCAGCCTTTAGAAGGGGTGTCCATAAACTTTTGCGCATACTGTGTAATCAGTTGAAAAAATAACAATAACAATATTAACATAAAACAGTGAATCTTCTACTTATATTAATCCCTGATTGTACTGGGCAGGGTTGTGGAGAGGTCCAGAGGCTATCCAGGTACTCACTGGGTTCAGTCCATCAAAGGGCATGGCAGGAATCACAACCCCCGCATACCTTCCTCATGTCTGTCTGATGGGTATCTAACCCCCTTTCCTTACCATAAAGAGCATATCCAGCTATAGCCCTGTCAGAATATAAACTACGAATCCCCTAAAAAACAGGCTTAACAACCCAATGTAGTTCTACTTTACCAGCTTGTTGCATAATAATAAAATAGTTTAAACCTTAATATTAAGTTAAGTAAGCAAGACTATGTATTGGTAAGTGTAGTGGTTCAAAAAGAGACGCTACTTCTGGACTAAGTCTTGTTGAATCAATTTCTTTTTTTTCCACTGCCAACCTACCACATCACAACGATATTTATTTTTGCATTTTCACAAGCAGTACACAGCGAACCCCAAATCATAGGTTTACCAAAAATAAAACTGGCATGCATGTCAGCTGTATACAGCCATAAGGAATACTTTAGGGAGACCTAAGAGTATGGTTCTGCACCGTAGCACAAAATAAATAAGAGTATTCTTCGACAATTTAACAACAGTTGGAAATAAATGAAAAAACTCCCAAGTTCCCAAAGAATGGGTCCCAAGTTCTGACTTTCGGTAATACCGAAGAGCAAGTTTGTACCACTCCTGGGGCTTTTCAGTCACGTTAACTGTGATCTGTGTGACGCACTACGTAAGTGAGAAGAATAATGACTGCAGGAGGAATTGTAAAATGTATTGGTATAAAATCTGTAAATCATGGCCAGGGTCCAATGCGAGATTTGCCTCGGGTTGCATTCTTTCGACAGGTTTCCAGTACGTGTGCGTGCAAACGCTGCTAGCTGTGACTTCATCACTAATGAGGAGCCTTATCACCACCATCGAGTCACCACTTTGTATCAAAATATTCAGAGCTTTAATATTATATTTAAAAAGCTGCTATGAAGGGATGAACTAAGCCTAAATATTGAATATTTCAAGTATCTTTATTATTTATAATGATCGGTTTCCTTTTGTTTCGCGTGCCACATCTATGGAGGTTTTTTTGTGCATCAGCTTCCGAACTGTTTATATGCATGTTCTAGTCTATGATTTATACATGCGGGGGTTACGTTCCAGGACCAACCGCGATAAACGGAAATCTACGAAGTAGGGACGTTATATTTATTTAAGTATTTCTACACTATTTTAGCCATAAAACTTGCAGAACGTTTGGGTAACATCGTAGGGCT
>JAVSBV010034084.1:0-11526 GCA_033117975.1 Parotocinclus spilosoma | reverse complement strand
GAACTTATCCAGTGTGATCTGACGCGTTCTCTTGACGGACTGCACTTGAACAGAATCAAGAAAGTGGTGGGCGTGGTGACCTCCCGCTGGTTTTGCTCTTGTCAACACAACTTTTTCGGATTTCCTGACCTTTAATAAAAAAATTAATTAAAAAATTAATAAATTCTCCCAAAAATCCTCCCATATCTCGCTAAGTGGCGACTTGTGGCTTCTTTTTCTTATTCGCTGTCACGTTTTTTTGGTCCGATTAAGAGGAATTTTGGTCCAAATAAGCGAAAAACATTACACGTATATAATAGGATTTGTTTTGGTACTTTAGGATTTGGTCCGAATAAGCGGCTGGTCCCATTAGCTGGTGATCCAATTAACCGGATTCGACTGTATAACATATCGAGGGCGATCGGACCCAAAAATGTAAAACTTTTATGAATTCATTACACCATAATCCTCTTTTCCACTCATCTTTATGACAATCTTTCTGAGCTTTATCATATTTCGCCATTTCAATTCGATTCCCTTACGAAAAATTGGCTTCTTGGCTGCTGCTCTTTCACAAACACTATTCCTGATCAAGCTTCAAGGGGAGGTCATGCTAAATACTTACCCCTTTAACCTATAGAAGATGGGTTTTTTTTAATACTTCATGCAAGTAAGAAAAAAGGCATGACTATGAATAGACATAGGTGGCCTAAGACTTTTGCACAGTACTATAAATTCACCGTGTAAGTCCTGTTAGAGATTCCCGAATGTCTCGTGAAGGTAAAATTATCTTAACAGTCGAGGCGAGGGTTCTGTTGGGTGCTTTCTCCATCGTTTAATGATGAGTTGGGGTGCATTTGGGGAACTCGGCTCACACTCTTTATGGGGAAGATGGATGAGCTCGGCATGTGAGCCACACTGTTTAGACGGCCTGACCTGTTCTGATGAACGGTGGCCATCGTGTTGGGGTGTGATGGATGGTTTCTTATGTGCTTCCTCAGAGAGGCAATTAGTTCATCCGGAGGTAGAGGTGATTCCTAAAAAAAACGAGGCTCTGAGGTTCACACCGTGCTCATATCTGAGTCCGATCTGGAGCACTCGCAGTAAGGCTGCGAGTCCAAAATCCCGGTTCCTCTAAACCCGGCGCTTTTCCCTTCACCGCTGCAGATTTAAATAGGTTTTCTCTCTGTATTCCTCAAGGTGTAGTCCATAAATACACATGACCAGGCGACACCACGCATTCAGGCGCTTGTTTGCTCTCCCCATAATTACTAGAGTCACTCCGGCGTCTGCTGGCATCTCTGGGCCCAGCAGTGGAGATGCGCAACATCGTTCCACACGGCTCTCCTGCAGGCAGACGACACGAGGCCGGAATAACAAGAGGTCTGTGGGAAAGCAAACTGGCATTTTGGGGCTCTGCGTCGCCGCTCGCGTCACGCCCCGTGATGCACGAGTAGCTAGCTTCACGCCCTTCTTTTCGTGGGTGGGATATGGTAATTCGGCCGGCCATCAATTCAAGGCTTCTGAGCAGTCAATAAATGGCGGGCGTGTGCGCTTTAGAGGCGCCGCTGCGCTTGTTAAATTTATTGCCTTTTCAAACACGTTTAGTTCGAGACTTTGGGCTAATTAAATAATACAGCGTTTCTGGCAGCTTCCGCCTGCTTGATGGTAAACCGTCTGCCTTTATGCTGCGCTCCATTAAAAAGAGGTAGCTTGTTAGGGGGCAGTAAAGTGTGACCAGCGTTTTAGAGTCAGGTTTGATTTGTACTGCGTGCTTAGGGACGGGTGCACGGATAAAGACTCAGTTTGTGAAATTTGTGGTCTAAGGATGAGTGTTTGTCGCGAATGTCGCGTTTAGTTCTTTTGTTGTTCGCTCCGTCTTTTGGAGTCTGTTAAGGATTTACATCTATGGCTTTTGTGGCTTAGATGCTACGCAAGTGAAGCTCTGAAGTTTCACATTTTCCTGAATAGGAGTTGAAACAAAAAGCAAACTTTAGTTCCCTGTCATTAAAAAATGTAGAAACTGGGGTTTAAAATTCAAAGTTCCTGAAGTTTCATTGTAGCTTCGCCATGTCCCAAAATAGTGCCAGGTTTCCTTTTATACGACACGAAATAATGTGTATTAATGTGTTCTTGTACAAAAAGGTAACCAAAAATAATGCTGTTACGAGATTAGACGTTTTTAAGGAGCATGACATGGGATTGCACCATCTAGTGTTGGAAAACTGCACCTGCATTCAACGGCGTGATAAGCAGTGATAAACTGAGTGTCTTCAGCCTCTACGATGGTCATTATGACACCCCTAGTTCGTGCAGTGCCCAATGCACTGGAGGTGGGTATTTCGAGGGTTTTTTTAGGAGATGCCCCGATCGATGCCCAGTTTTTAGCGTAGTCGTTTTACTTAAAAAGCTAAGATCAAAAATATTAATTTTAATGATCTCACGAGATAAACTACAATTAAATATAATGGACTGTTGTAGCCTAGTGGGTAAGGTACTGGACTATGGACCAGAAGGTCCAGGGTTCAAATCCCACTTCTGCCACAGTTGGGTCACTAAACAAGGCCCATAACCCACAATTGCTTGGATTGTAAGACTATGAATTGTAAGACGCTCTGGATAAGGGCGTCTGCTAAATGACATAAATATAAAAATGTAAATAATTTGTTGCAGGTTTTCTTAAATACTCGTAGGGGGGCTCCAAGGGAAAAATGGGAACCACTGTGCTCGTTACAGCAAATTTGGGAAACAACCTGGTGCCATGGTGCCAGTCCAGCATAGGATGTCCCTCATTCTCACATAGGTGTGTTTTTTGGGGTGATTCGAGGAAACTAATGGGGGGGCAAGAACTTAATAGATTCATGGCCAGTCCTTGCGTTTAAGCATAACAGCACCTTGGACCAGCCAGCGGTCCATCACGTGACTGTGGGTCTGATAAACAAATCTCAAAGTGGTACGTGCTCAGAGGTCGAGTTATCTTACACCTGATGTTCCACTTTCCTGCAGAAGTTTTGGGTGTACCAACGCTTGGCACTTTTATCCATCCCTCTTCACTCACCATGTTCTTAAATATAGTCCTGTTTGTTCTCTGCAGCTCTCTCTCTCTCTCTCTCTCTCTCTCTCTCCTGCTCTCTCACGTGTCAGAGCAAGTTGAGCTAGATCTCAGCGGGAGGCTTCGCCCTAAAAGGCACGTCTCCCATCACGGCTCAGGGATCACAGGCAGGCCTTCTTTGATCCTCCTTCCCCCAACTCCTTCTGGTTTCGCCTCCGCTGAGTGGCAGGAAAGCTATATGAGCACACCTTTTCAAAAACGATTGGGCGTGCCACCGTGTGTTGATGGAACGCCGGCAGACGTGAGGCTTCTCTCTTCAGGGTGTCACAGCCACGGTTAAGCCTTGGTTGAGCTCGTTATTCAGGAACGCAGCAATCATCTAAGGAGATGATGCTTCCTGACGAATTTCAGAGAGTAACAATGGTTCAGGGGTTTCTCTCGAAAAAGTCCCGAGGGACAAACAGAACATGAGCCGTGCTGAGAGAGGAGCTGTGAAGATCAACTTGAATGGAACCCGAGAGTTCCTGGTTTCTGAGCTGTATGAAAACTGTGTATAGTTCATCTCCCAAACGCTCTTTCCTTTTCTCTCGGGGACAAAACAGGCCGTCCTAATTAAGTCTACGCAAAAAGACGCCTGGAGTAATCTTTAATCAAGAGCAGAGAGCGTTTTTTTCCTTACTTCCTTTGTTTTGGGACAAACCAAGGTTTTTTAAAGAGGAACAAATCTTTTTCTCTTTACTTACTCTTTAAAGATAGAATCGGGCAGCTGCTGTGACTCAGAGCTGAGAGCCAGCTGATGGGTTCGAACCCCCGGGCTGAGCTTGCAGCATGAATGTTGCGGGTGGCAAGGTTAAGGAACCCTATAATGTGCGATGCGCTGGCTCAGGTTCAGGTTATTCCTCTGTCTGCGCCCAGCAAATTTTAGAATAGGCTCCTGGGGTTCTCAGGTGGTACAGCAGTCCGGCCTGTTGTGGTGGCCCATGTTTGACTCCTGGCAGTGCCTTACAGACTGGTCGGGCTTTATATGAAAGAACGGACGTTGAGCGGATGGTCTTTAAAGCAGCGCTCATAAGAACAGAGCTGCAGTGTTGAGGAAATCTTAAACAATGAGTCATGGCTGCAGTGAGAAGGCAGCCTTCTCTCTCACACATTAAAGTAACTTCAAGTTCTAACCCCCCACCCCCCCAAAAATCTGTACATTGTTTATCCAGTAGCAGTCTGGGTGACACGGTTTGCCACATGCCCCCAAGAGGCTGTTAATTAGATCACTGTATTCCTTCCACGAGGCGCCTTTTCAGCTTCGTTATGAGATGGCCTTATTAGATTTCAGCGCTGGCTTTTCTATGACATTTACGCAGCAGCCTAATTGGGCGAAGAGGATAAGTTATTGGACATTGGTGTGACGGCCTGTCTTGGGTCAAAGCCCTGTATAAACAGAGAATGATCTGCTATCACGGGAGAAGAGAAGGCTGCAAGCACAGCTTGTTAACAAAGAGGCTTCAGAAGGAAATTAAACGATATGTTGTTTAGGGATATTTGAGGGGAAAAACCATCGCAACATTCCTTCTGGGGTGAAACAGGAATAGAGTCTTCAAACCGTAGGGCTTCTCTTGTATAAAAACATAAACAATCTTCAGTCCCCTGCAATGGAAGGTTTTTTTTATGTGCATGGTGCCCTCTGGTGTTCGGAAATGCAATTGCGTTGGACAGCACAATAAAAAAAAGCACTAAAATAATCCAAACACTGGGGTTGATGGTGACCAATGGGGTGGATGATGACCAATAGGACTGGCTACTTTCGCTTTGGTGGATGTATAAGAGAAAAATGTCACTGTAGAAGACAAGACGGACGTTAGATTAGAGACAGGCGTGATGGTGAGGCTCCGGGGCCGTATTGTGCTGAACCATTCTGGTAGTAATGGCTTCAAATCCCAAAGGACGAGGCACAAAGGAAGACATTGTCTGTCCAGCCTCGCTCGGACAGCCTGGCGCTCCCCTGGGATACGACGTGTCTTGCTAATGATACCTGACAGTAGAATCCCAAAGGCTGCCCCGTTTGCACCAGCGAGGACGGGACGCAGACCGTTTGTGTGCTTTGTAATCGCTTCAGCTGCATTCCCACACAAAAGTTCCCATGCTTAGTGCGTTTGGAGGTAGCATGGGCACAGTGCCACCCGGGTACATGTGGTACACTCGTGATGAATGGATGCTGTGCGAGGTTTCACTCGGGAACATGAGGAGCGCATGCGGTCATGGATGAAGACCAGCTATTGTGGACTGACCCAAATTCCTCCCGTTCGCTGCGCGGCCAAAACGTTTCACAATGTTTCTCTTGGACCTAGCCGTCCGACCGAGAGTAAATTACAATAGCATTTCGTGTGACTTTTACTGCTTCAGAAGGGTGGATTAAAACAGAACAGCCCCAAACTCTCGATGATCAGGCATTCTAAAATCAACACAGAGGTTCCTCGTTTATTCTTTATTGATTCTTCACTTCGGGTCGAGTCGACCGAGTGGTTTGCAGGTGTGGTCGCCAAACAGTGATGTCATTGTTAGAGGAGACGGAGGATATTGGCTTTTCTCTTCCTCCATGTTCTCTCAAGATATTCCCTGAATTAGAGCGGGACGAGGTCATTACAGTTCAGGCATTTTCAGTTCGGTTCTGGTCCGGTCCGGTGCCGTTTCCGGCGGCACCCCTAATCCAGTCATTAGCTGACTTTAGCACATTTCTCAGGCGGTCGTGTAACATTTATGAAAGGTAAACGCACTCACAGGGCTGAAGGCTGAGGAAAAACATCGCACCAAGCGCAAAAATGCACCGCTCATAAAACACGAGGGGATATTTCACAATGATTATGCAATTATTAAAACAGGGGCATTCGATTTCATCTCATTAAACAAGATCGTGGGAAAAGCAAAGCGAAAGAAGTCAAAGAACTGGCAAATGAGGTGCAAACTCAATAATGGTGACTGAGTAACAAGCGATGAAAAGAAGCAGGTCAAAATGGACCAGAGTGCCCCCGCATTGTGTTCAGTAGGGTGTAGGGTCACCCAAGAGTGGCCAATAACACCCTGACAGTGATTGGGCATGGACGGAATCAGATTATCCAGCAGTTTTTTGTTTGTTATGAAATCTCCCCTCGTTTTTGTGAGCAGTGTAACCAACAGGGAAAAATGTCTGGATTCACTGGATTGGAGTTCAGGAATCGAGAGTTCAGACGTATAATCTTACTTTGATTTCAGTCGGTGTTCTCTGCCTGGGCATGCGTGCAAACCTAGTAGTAGAGTATAGAACCAAACAGTTAGCAGAACCAAACACGGTTGCCAGTTAGATTTATTCTGAGAGGCTTTTGGCTTGTTTCCTTAGACCTGGCTGCTTGTTTCTCATTCAGGATCTGGCAACCCTGAGATTAACTTCAGCCCCTTTTGGGCAGACTCTGAAACTCGGTATATGTTCATGGAAATGACAAGAAATTAGAAGTTGAAGTGACGTCCTTTTATGATTTTATTGGCTGGCTGCCGAAAGTCAAGTTGCAATAGAAATCATATAAACCCGGAGCTTTGTCATCTATTTGTCTATAGAAAACTAAACATAAACTACTAGTCCATGAACGTGTCTGTCAACTAGGGGGCAGGCTGCATCCCAAATCTCAAGGCACTCAAATTTATAGATTCTAGTTGACCCCTGGAAACTGAACAACCTGGAGGGACTCCAAAACGAAACTCCTTCTGTCCATCGTGCAGCAAAAATGACAAAACAAGCCAGGCGGTGTTAAATAAGATTCATAATCACGTGTGATATCCCGAGTGGTCCACGTCCCAGGATGCAGCGCTTGACAGTGGACTCGTGTTAAACAGCAACAGGAGAATAATTAATAAGAGTCTGTTAAATCAGAGCGCCTGCATCTCTCGAGCACTTTGTTAGAGCGCATTAATATTCATCTCAGACCGCCAGTGGAATCAGATCGCCAGCAGGTTGTGCTTTTAATCCTCGAGTGTAGGCGGACTTAAATTCAAAGCCAGCGCGCCACTTTCCCAAAGTGCTGGGTGATACCACAGTGGGGTCTGTGTGTGTCTTTTTATTGAGGTTTAGGCCAGACTTTTTTAATTGTTTGTTCCTCGGATGTCCCTACTTAAGAATCTACTGAGGAGGGAGGAATAAAATAAAAATAAACCTTTATTTTTCAGCACTTTTCAATTTCTCGAGGACTTTGTGGAATCGATACAAGGAAGGAGGAAGAAATAAAAATATTTTTTTATTTAAAAATAACATTTATTTAACCTACAATTAAATTAAAGTGAATCTGGAAAAAAAATTTAATGTACAGAACAAAACCGTTGGCTCTCCACCGGAGGGTGGAAAAAGCTAAAAAAAAATTAATGTATTATTATATTTTCTTAACCATTGGTGCTGTGGCAGATCCGAAAAATGGCAAAATGTTTTTGTTTTTTTTGTATTTTTTAAATATTATCGTCGGCGTATCCGCGAAACAAAGCAATAACAATAACGCTGGTAACACTTTTATTTATTTTATTTTGTTTGCAGCGTGTACTGGCCTCTGTTCGTCCTGATTTTCTACGTGATCTCGCCTCTGCCGTACTTCATTTCTAAAAGACTGAGCGACGACACCGATTCCTCGAGCAACGCGTGCAGAGAGCTGGCATTCTTCCTCACCACGGGCATCGTGGTCTCAGCGTTCGGCCTGCCCGTCGTACTGGCACGGAAGCAAGTGGTAAGGCGTTGGTCGACTCCGCAGCGTAACATGAATCGATTTGTAAATGACTCCTCATATGACTCTTTAAACGACTCCTCCCGGACAGATTATGTGGGGAGCGTGTGGGTTGGTGATGGCTGGGAACGCCGTCATTTTCCTCACCATCCTCAGCTTCTTCCTGGTGTTCGGCGGCGGCGACGACTTCAGCTGGGAGCAGTGGTGAAAGCGAGGAAGCACGGTTGCCAGATTGAGAAGGGATTGAGAAGGGATGCTTGGGAGGGAGGAGGGCGAGGGGTGCAGTACGGCCACACTAAGGGAGATTTCTCGTGTTTTAAAAACTGACTTAATGCAGGCTGCTTGTTATTTCTGAACTTTAGCATTACCTTTATGCTTATTTTTTATTTTTTTTTAATCCTTCACTGACATCGAATCAAATCCAGAATGATCAAAATGGTTCCCGACGTCACAAATCATATTCAGGGTTTCTAATCAGTGCACTTTACAAAGACGAATCATTTTCATACGACTCTTTTGTTCAAACGTATATTTACTCTCGCACCATAACAGAACCACGACGTGCTTTAGGGGATGAATCATATTCACTTGACTCTTAAAACGGTGCACCTGCTTTAGACTTCTTTCCTATGAATCATATTCAAACGACTCCTGTCGTTCGGCGATTCGAACGTCTTTAAACGTCAGGAGTCACATTCAAGTGACTCTTTATGTAGTGCATTTCTATCCAGAGAGTCAAATTAGGAGGAGCCGTACTCGATTCCTTCTTTATGGAGCGTATTTCTATTTAGTGAGTCCGCTTGAAGTAAGACGAACTTTAAAATACGAATCACACTTGATTCGGAGTCAAATTCAGATGACTCCATATCGCTACAGCGTTATTCCTGATTCGGAATCAAATTCAAATGACTCCTTCTTTATTAGGAGAGGTGATTCATCACATCATGAGTTGATTCTGTTCTCGTGCTGCACAGCTGTCAGGGTGGCTGCGTGGCGTTTGGTATGTTCTCCCCAGCACTCACCAATACTCGAAATGAAGCAAACTCCAAAGATTCAGATTCAGAGTCTATTCTATTCCGAGAGTCTTCGATCCGTTTAGTCCAATTTGTGAATCTTTAGCTCTTTAGACTCTTTAGAGCGGGAGTCAAGTCCAAATGATTCAAATGTAACTTTAATCTGTCTGAATGGTCTCATCCGGCCTCTTTTCGTATCCCTTCGGCACTTTGTCATCCTTGTTTTCCGTTAAAAAAAAAAAAAAATTTAATCGTCCCAAGCCTTTAATCCTTTAGCCGAGTCGTTCTGAATGACTCCGAGTCATTTGCATATGACTCATGCCTCGTGTTGCTCGTCTTTTTATCCTGACCATAATTGATGTCACTTTATTATAACTTATTATAAGTTAGGAATGTGTAGCTACAGAAACGAAGCCATGATCGAACGCTTACGTGAATCGTACCAGAAATTCATTCGTTCAGGCTAAAACCGGCGACAAAAACCCGTCGTTTTTCAGTCATTTTCCTCGTGTTTTCTTTTTCTAAAAGTACCAAAGCTCCTCTCCTTCCTCCCTCATCACCATCATCATCACCCTCATCTTCATCACCCTCATCTTCATCATCCTCATCTTCATGAAGTGCACGTAATACAAACGCTGACTGGATATCAATCACACTTTTATATTTAAAGAAGTATAAAATGCTACACTATATTATTTGATCCTTTAGGCTAGACATTTTCTGCAAACTGACATGATTTTACGTCATAATAATAAGCACATTTATGAAACCTTTTTTTGGGAGAAGTGTATGAGCAGTAGCTTTAATCTCACATACACTTAGTTTAATAGCTCTGATACTAGAACGCTTGTTGTGTTATGATTTCAGACTTCGTACCTTATGGGCTATGGTTTAATCACACACACACACACACACACACACACACACACACACACACACACACACACACACTAGCACCTGATTCTGTATATACTCACGCAATAAACAAAGTATTTTAAAGTTTTGACTTGTGTTTATTAAGTAGAACTAGAAAGATCGCAGAACGAACGAGTCGAGTCTTACAGAGATGATTCGTTCTAACATTTATTATTAATACCTATAATTTTATTCGTTGAGTGTAAATATGTAATTAGGACATTTTTCACCATGTTCAGTCTTGTACAAATGAATCTTGTACCGTGGCAGCCAAAGCAGGTCGGTTCTTGATACTGTGAGTCATGAATCGTGAATCATTTTCATATGACTCCTTTATACAGGGCATTTCTATTCAGGGAGTCAGAATCACATGTTAATATGAGTCTTCTTTTACAGAAAAGGTTCTTTACAGTATGCTCTTAAGAGTCCCTTTGTGAGTCAGGTGATCATCCCTCTCTCTCCAGCCCCCCCGCACCCCCCCCCCCCCCCCCCCACGTCCCCCCCCCCCCCCCCCCCGTTCTGCTCAGGCTGAGTTTATCCTCGAGTTTTGGAGCTTCTCATGAGGATCTCCAGAGGATCCACCCAGTCCCTGATCTTCCCCTTCTTAGCAGGATCTCCCAGATGAGCAGTTACAAGAGACTCCGCCCAGCCTGAGAACCCAGACGGTCTGATCCGAGGATTTGTCTTTATAAAACGTGTCCTAAAATAAAGTGGCCAAATCAGAATGAAGCTCTTTATTATAAGGTACTTATGTTTTTATTGTAAGGCTTATTTTACTTATGAGGCTTAATTCTTTTATTCATTTATTTTTATAAGGCTTCTTTGTGAGGTTTATAGTTCATATATATATTTTTTATGAAACTTAGTCACATTTCTTTAATCGTATTTTAACTGTATTCGAACCTACAACCTAATAATTAAAGAAGCCTCATACTTCAAATACGGTTTTAAAAAAATACAACCCATAATTAAAAAGTTTATTATTAAAACGTATTTTTATTTATAAGCTTTTTTTTTTTTTTTCATTATAATTCATATTTATGTTTCTTATAAGCTTAATTTTTTAAGTTTATTATAATCCTAATAAGCCTTATTTTTATTATAGGTCTAAAACATATTTTTAATTATACGTTTTTTAAAATTATTATAAATCATATTTATGTTTCTTCTAAGTTTATTTTATTAAGTTTATTATAAGCCTAATAAGCCTTATTTTTATTATAGGTCTAAAACGTATTTTTATTTCTATATAAAAATATTTTATTTCTAAAAATGAATGATCACTTACTAAAAAAATATATTATATATGTATTATACATGTATATTATATATATATTATATAATATATAAAATATATTAGGTTTATCATAAATCTCTTCTTTATTATTGTAAGTCTTATTTAAATGAGATTAAACATGCGCATTAGGTCTGGCGCGCAGCTCTCTCACCGTGCCTTTTCAGAAGTGATGCGTGTGAAGTAGGAGGCGCGCTCGTGCTCCCTTTTCCCGTTAGAGAACAGAGACACGCGCTTCACACCGGGAGTGACTGCGAGGCTGCAGCAGCGCTCTGTCTTATACCGGAACCGCCGCGCTCCCTCTCGCTGCCTCACTCTCACTCTCTCTCTGTGTCCGGTATGAAGGCGGCCGTGACGGCGCTGTTCCTTCTGGCAGCTCTGGGATGGAGCTTCGTGCTCGCTGAAGATAAAAAAGGTAAGAAGTGAAACAGTGTTTTTAATCAGAGCTGGTGGAACTCGCTGTTTATAATCAGAGCTGGTCGAACTCGCTGTTTTTAATCAGAGCTGGTCGAACTCGCTGTTTATAATCAGAGCTGGTCGAAC
>JAVSBV010034073.1:0-11526 GCA_033117975.1 Parotocinclus spilosoma | reverse complement strand
TATGTTACATAGCACGTCCCGTCTTGTAACATAGGGCATGTTCGTTTAATCAGACCAGCCAGTTATTAGGACCAAAATGATTACGTCCCGATTTGGTCCCATTAACCGGAATCGACTGAATATTAATCAAAAAAATGTTTAAAAAGCACCGAAACAGAAATTTGCTGCAAAACTCTATCTCTGCTGCATAAAGTAATATCTCAGACAGATATGTAAATGATTACACGTGTGGTCTAATTTGAGACCCGGACTTGTTTTCTTGGCTGCCCTATAAAAAGGTTCTTTAGAAGCTACTTTTGGGTAGTGTACCTCTTAGTGAGTTTGACGTTGCCAGACACTCCTTTACGACCCTTAGTCATTTTGCCCAGCTGACACTGGACTGAGAGAAGCAGGATGCTCATTTAGACTAACTGACCATCATCTAGGTGAAATGCTGGCACACTCAGGTTAAAATCTCATAAATATCCCAAATACGCTTACATTTATTAAAAAAGTTACAAATGTGTGTTTAAGAACCCTGATCTAAACTAAACTCATGGTACCAAACAACTTCAGAATGTGCCCATCATATCTGTGCCTAAAGCATGACACACTCGAGCCTTGATACTTGCTGAGCACAAAAAATAATTACTTCCCAGTAATTGAATCACCAAATAAAAAAATGCAGAAAACTCGAAACGTACACAATCTGTTCCTTCTAGCACCTTCTGTGCCATTTACTGGGAGCTGTGCGTCACCCGGAGACACTTACATAACACACTCGCACTTCTCGGGCTCTTTAATGTGTTCCGAATTTTACACAAACACTATATATAACTATATAGAAGTGTACAGACACTTAAAAGAAAAATCCAAAAACATGATGGGTATTAGTGGAGTGTTTGTTTCACTTTGGTGATACAACAGCGCTCACACTTCTGAGCTGCTTTTCAGTCGATTTTAAAACATGACTGTGAGATTGCATACTGATCTTACTGTTGTTATTCTCAAGTCAAGTTCAGAAATCTGGACCAGGTAGACAAGTTTCAGTTAAGGTCGGTCAACCATTTCTTTATGGACTGTGTTTTAGAATGGTGGGAAAAGTTGGAGAAGGAAAGTTAATGAACGCATTAGGAACATATTAAAAGTCACTGAGCGATTCGATACAGCCTAATCTACTGCCTGTTTACTACATAACTATATAACATAACATTACTACATTGAATTGAAATGCAAATTGAAGCTTCTAATGAATACTATATAGCCCTGAATGTACACTGTTTCCTTGTTTATGGCGGGAGTTACGTTCCAGGACCAACCGCGAAAAACGAAAATCCGCGAAGTAGGGACGCTATATTTATTGAAGTATTTCTACACTATTTTAACTTGCAGAACGTTTGGGTAACATCGTAGGGATTGAATGAATTCAGTCTATAATGAAACTTTCACAAACAGCGAACACAAAACCGCAGATAAAAACTTGTCATGTCGGCAAGTAGCGACTCAGGTGGCCGATGCTCTAGTGTTACTTCTCATTTTTGGTGAGTATTCATCAAGTAAATACTCTGTTTACTGTAAATCATAATATTTTATGATTTATAACATTCCTTTGTAGTTAGAATTAATATTTGTAATATATTTTATATAAATTGTGTTATATTAGTAAAATTTCCGCAAAAACAGCAGAAACAGTGAAAATCTGCGATATAATTTTATTTCCAATAATACTTTTTGAAAACACGCTATGCACCGAGTCTGTGAAAGGTGAACCTGAAGTGGCAAGGGAACACTGTATATATACTATTATAGCACAGCGTACATATGGTTTATGCTAAATGTGTATTTATGTTCATTACTAGGATCCCAACATAAGGTTGAAATATTTTAAGTTTGGGCATCAGTGGGTGGGGTTAAAATAAGAGATACTACTAAATAGAGGGGGGGTTATACTTTTGGCCATATGGAGTATCTGACTTATGTCAATGTGCGTGTTTTTGTGTGTATCTCTGGAGTGTATTTTAGGTTCCAGTCCAGATCCAGATCCAGCCCAGAGACTCCACCCCGCCACTCGCCCCGTAAAAGGAGACCCCAAACTGAGGAAAGATTTTCTTCCTGTGTTGCACTTGCTGTATGAAGCCTGTACTGGTAAATCCACTATTGTTGCAAATACACTTGTTAACTTTAATTCGCCCTGTGCCTTGGTTTTGCATTTATTCATATCTTAAATTGTATGGCCTAACCTAGCCTAGTCGGTAACAGACTCCATTCCGTTCACCAAAATTTCAGTTTACAGACTGACATGACCTGAATACCTGCATAGACACATTAAGCCTAACCTAGTAAACAATTATATAACCCCAATCACACAAAAGCTGATTCCACACTTTTGGCTTGGAAAGCCTTTCAACTTCCCGGAAATTCAAATCCCCTTGTTTGTTTAAGTAACTTTATGCTGCTGGATATGGCATCGCACAGCAAGCGTGCAACAGGATTTATAGATTGGGAAGAGGTGGTACACTGCAATGAATGTCTGGTCTAATGTGTGTCGCAAAGCAAATGTTAATGCTTGGAAAATAGGACTGATGGCACAGTGTGAAAGAAGTAGCTGAATTTGCAAATGTGTCGAAGTGATGCTGGCATGTTTCACGACTTGCTTCCAGGCAAAAATTGCTTCTAGAAATCAGGTTTGTCAAAACCAATTTCTGAACTCCACAGAAAACTTTATACCATGTACATATTAATGTGAATAGCACTTCTGCTCACAAAGTTGTCTGGTTAAAAGTAAGGAAAAGACATTATTAGACTGCGGAAATTAGACTGGTTATGACAATATTCAGTTACAAACATTGACTGGCCCGTAAAATCGGCAAATGTAAATCCTCTTAAAAGTGTGTGAAAGTACCTAGAATAACGAGCAAGACACCAGGGAAAGAACCTCTAAAACTATTTAAACTGTGCAATTCTTTGATGAACATTGATGATGCCCACATGCAGAAACTTTTCCAGTCTGTGCCAAATCAAATCGTAGTTGCTATTCATGCTTGTGAAAGTATTTCGATCTATTTAGGTATGATTTAGTCACAGACTGATTTTTTGTCCTTTGAGCTTATTTAAAAAACTAAATTGCATGTGTTTGTTCTCACCAATCTTTCTAAATCTTGACCTCCCTACACACACAGTCTATAGACCTGTGAAACTGGTCTTTACGAGGAGTAATTGATTTTTCTTGCATGTATGACCTTTAAAAAGTTAAAAGCCTGGTTTAATCGGACAAATGGTACATTCTACAAAATCTTATGAGTTCTACAAATATTTGCATCATTTTGGTAGCTCATTAACTACAGATTCGAGTATTTTCATATTACTAATGTATTCTGCCTTGCTTCATGATGGCAAACCTTATGGTGCAAACAAGAAGACTTATGTTAGCCATGTCCAGAAGCAGGCATGCTCTTTAGAAGAAAAGAAAATGTGAGATCAATCCAGACTGTTATCAGCAACAAGTCCAAAAACAGACTCTGTCATGGTATGGGATTTGGTCAGTGCCTTTGGCAAAGGTCATTTACACTTCTGTAATAAAGCATTAATACAAAAAAGATTTTTTCTTCAAAAAAGCAATGCAAAACTACCATCACAAAAATGAGGGGATATTTCAAAATTTATATTAAAAAAGAAGCATTTAATTTGATTTTATTAAAAAAGATAATCAGAAAGGCAAATGAAAAGTTAAAGAAAGTTGTTAGATTATGCAAATGACATGCAAACGCAGTTATGGTGATTGAGTAGTAAGTGATATATTCATGGGGGTGAACAAAAGAATGTTAAACTGGACCAGAGTGCCCCCACATTGACTGTTCAGTAGGGTGTATGGTCACCCAAGATTGTCAGAACAGTGATGGAGCATGGACAGGATCAGATTATCCAGCAGTTCTTATGGGATCCTGTTCATATTCATTTTTAAATCTACCTTTATATTTGTGAACAGTTTACATGCTGCACACGTTACAAAGGCATGGCTGAGGAAGAAGAAGAAGTGTGTGTGTAATGGACTAGCCTGTCTGTAGTCCTGACCTGCAAAATGTGACAACGACAATCTCTTACACACACCTAAGACAAACTAACACCTGAAGCATCGCTTGGTATCCTGTGTAAAAAACATCTGCTAAATTTAGCGAGAAGATTTTTGTGAAAAGTGGTAAATTCTTTACCGTCCCAAATTTTTATTGCAATGCAGAATGCAGTTTATTAACAAATGAAATGAAGTCGACCAGAATAAAAAAACAGAAAATATCTCGGGTTCGTATTGCAATCTGCAATCTTACACATCTGCAATGAAATAAACATTAAAGTAAACATAAGACACGCTGCTTTTCTGCTTTCTCTATCCTGTCCCAATTTCTGATTTAGATTTAAGATACCTCTGATTGAAATGCCGGGTACGCTCCCTACAGGTGTCTTTTGCCTTGTTACAGATTTATGCCTTGACTTTTGCCTTGAGATTTACGACATAACTGAGCTTTAATACCACCACCATGCCTCAATTATCTCCATTCCCTTTAATACTTTCGATGTTTTTGACGTGCTTTGTAACAGCTTCTATGCCTCAATGAGTAATTTGTAATAAATGCTATAATTTGTTTCTGTATTCTGTTACTTCCCACCTCAAACTATGGGGCATTAGAGACCGTTCAGCTGGATTTACACCCTCCAATCATAACCCTATCACTTTCTGATGAAGGACAGCAAAGCAACAATAAACCACCATGAACGTGGGTGGAATAAAGTGCAGCATGAAGAAAGATGCTCAAAGACAGCCGCATTGGCTTGAGATTTTAACAGATTACTATGGCAACAGCTGTCAAACAACCATACTTACTTATTAATATCACAAAACTGTGCGTCTCATGGTCACCGGGTTACATTAAGCGTGATGGGTTAATTGAGCATGGGCAGATGTTAATGAGGTTCGCAACCCCCGTGAGAACGAAGGGACCATGAGGTGTGATGAGAGAGAGACAAAGAGAGAAAAATAAAAGACGAGACACACAGGCCTGGATCAATGCTACAGTCTTTGAGGGTAAAAGGGAATGTCTGCGAGTGTGAGGATGGGATCTGAATCACCCCTAGATACTCATCTTATAGAAGATAAAAAAGGAAAACACCACCCTGCTTTTTCCACCTCTATATCCCCTCTGAGTTCTTCTCAGTCATGTTTTGCTCAGTAACCAACAATGCATGGTCAAGAACCCAGGTAAATCCCAAAAAGTTCAATCAGTTCATCTGGACACCAGGTTTTCGTGGGAGAAGCGTTTTTTTGCGTATCTAAGTGGCTTGTTATTAGCGCTTTGTGCAATCCCTCCCAGTCAAGTGGAACAACAAGGATTAACCTCAGCAGTTTTTGCATTTACATATATATCATTTAGCAGATGCCCTTATCCAGAGCGACTTACAATACAGTCTTACATACAGTCTTACAATCCAAGCAATTTTGGGTTAAGGGACCCAACTGTGGCAGAGATGGGATTTGAACCCTGGAACTTCTAAACAATAGTTCAGTACCACTAGGCAACCACAGTCCCAGAGCAACTTACAACTCATATATTCTTACAATCCAAGGGTTAATACTGGGTTAATCTTGGCAGAGGTGGGATTTGAACCCAGGATCATCAGGTCCAGAGCCTTAACCGCTAGGCTATCACAGTCGCAGAGCTTCTTTTATTTCTGCAGCCCTAACCTGTTAATATGTACATATGAAGATGGTGAGAGCTCAGACTAAACAACTTTGTTATCTTACTGTATCTTACAACACTGATGGTCCCTGTTGTGGAAAAACTGTATAGACGTATAGCTCTTCTTATATCATGCCTGCTGGGTGCAGTACAACTCTGGATTGTACAGTCATACAGGCATTTGAAGGACAGTCATTTCTGACCAACACTAAGAAGTGATTTTATATCCACCAAACAGTCTGACCTTCTTATAATGAAATGTATCGTTGTGTAGAATAAGACCAAAAGTTTCAAAAGAACTGTTTTTTGTGTGTTATATTCTATGGGTTACACAAACACACACACATTTATGTACAGTAAATACACTCAAGGGCAGCACGGTGGCTCTGTGTTAGCACCGCTGCCTCACACCAAGACCAAGAAGGTCCAATTCCAGGGTGTTGGCGGCCTGGGCCCTTTCTGTGTGGAGTCTGCATGTCCTCCCTGTGTCTGCGTAGGTCTACTCCAGGTACTCCGGTTTCCTCCTACAGTCCAAAGGCATGTGTGTTAGGTAAATTGGTGTTTCTAAAGTGGCCCTTATTGTGTCACTGTGTGCATGAGTGTGTGTGTGTGTGTGTGTGTGTGTGTGTGTGTGTGTGTGCCCTATGATGGATTGGTGCCCCATCTAGGTTTGTTTCTTCCCTTGCACCCAGAGTTGCAGGGTGGGCACCGGCTGGCCCACGACCCCGTATGGATTAAGTGGAAGATAATGAATGAATGAAACACATTAAATATCTCAGGTTCTGCAATAAAATAAAAGTCAAAGTAAATATAAGAAACACTGTTTGAGATTTTTATGTGTTCTCCATACTGTTCCAACTTTTTCAGATTTTGTTATATGTTATGTTATGTTATGTTATCATGTTACATTCATTTGCATTTTTCATACTTTTAATGACTAATTAAAAACATATAAAGGCATAAAAATGTTTCGAGGTCAGGAAAGGATTAATCCTGATAACATTACTTCTTATAGGGAAGTTTAATTTTCAAGGTTCTGCTTTCTATACAATTATAAAAGACCTTGGTCTTTTAATGGAACAGACTTTGACTTTATGGATGTTAAACGGCGCATATTTGTAATTTGACCAGGATGCCAATATATACACTGAATACCTTTTTTTCTTTATTACCTGCTTCCTCAGCCTTATCAGATACAAAAGAATTGCAATTTAACCTAAAGCACTTACTCAGCTAAACTAATTACTCTATTGGGTCCCACTTGAGAAGCTTTGTCAGTCTAATGCTGCTATCTAATCTCAGCTCTGAATAACACCCACCCCGCACACACACACACACACTGCTGCTGAGGTATGAACGCCAGAGACGGAAAATATCTCTGATTGTCCTCTCTCCATCCTGTCACAGCTCACAGATCTAATCACAGGAATCTGAGCGCCTCTGCTCTAACGGTACTGACTGAGCGGATTAAACGCAGCTCTGCACTCGATCTGGCTGATTCCGCTCTTGTTTTTTGTTATTGTTTTAGTCCTTCTTGATCAGACAACTGTGTTACCTGACAGATTAGCACCTGGAGCCTAATTATGCAGTTACTCTGTCAGGTAGAACTGAGAGAGCGAAGTGTTCGAGTGTGATAAGAACCTCAAACGGTGGTAATTAAAGAAGAGAACGTGGAGGGTCACCATTTAGAGCACTTCATTTATGTATCTCTCTTATTTGTAACCCATTCAGTGACCTTGTTTTTGCGATCTTTGAGAAACCTTCATCTCACTCTGAATTAAGGCCGCATCCATATCAGGGACTCCACTTTATCTGATTTGTTCTAAGAATTCTGTCATTAGGACCCGGCCTCATGAGCGCCTGCTTGTCTGCCCATGTTATTTCTGAACTCAAAATGAGTTTAAGCTTGGGCCAAACAGAAATACTACAGCAGCCCTGTCAGTTTTTATGATCGATGTGTTTTTTTCTTTTGGACTGGCCACGATGGGGTCATGTAGAAATGTCTTTGCTGCCTTTGTGTGTATTAAAGCATGACCCTGAGTACGGTTCTGCAAACCGAGCTATGATTTAACCTCTGCATGCCAGAGCAGACGTCATGTGCGGATCGGGTCAGGGGAGCAGCGCCTATTCTGGTCTGCTTCTTTTATGCTACAGCTATTTCATTTCACACTCCTGAAAGCAGTAGAATACAAACACAAGATTCTCAGTACAGGGTCTGGAGACTCTTGACAATTCAGTACTATTACTTCAACTGTAACCCAGGTTAGGAAGCCTCCAATTCTTACTTCTTTATGCATTTAGGCAAATCTTTTACCGTCCACACCCTTCTGACAGAGTTACAGATTAGGCCTTTTTTCATTTTATTGTCACTTCAGCAGATATTTGGTTCTATTTATGACACACACTTGTTTAAATTTGCAGTGAACATTAAGTGCAGTGCAGAAATATGTATACAGTAGATACAGTGAAATCTCCGAATTTAAACTTTATTCGTTCCAGAAGAACGTTCAAGCTTGTTTGAAGTCAGAATCAGATTTCCCTTTTATCTCTTCCCAAACCCAAAATGATTGATTTTATGCATCTGTTTGTATGTAATTGTTGATTAAAAGCCTGAATACAGCAAATGAATGTCACATAATAATAGACAATAAAAATGTGGCCTAAAAATAAATGATATACAAAGACATGAAATGAAAAATAGTAAAAAAAAAAAAGACACGAAAAATAATGAAAGCATAGTGAGACTTTATAGGCACTGAGATGAACGTTGTTCTGGCATGTCTAATCACTGGGAAATCAGCACTCACACTGAGGGAGTGTCCTACATCACACCCATAGACTGATATCATATACATATTTATAAAATGTTAATATGGTAATGCATTTCTATAATGTAATAAACATAATATGCCTGTGATTATACCCTTGTTGTTTGTTTTTTGGATGTGATGGAGACTGATAAACCGTATTGATGAATTATTGCCACTGACTGGACTGCATGTTTAATTATTTTAAATAGCAAGTTAATATTACAGGAAAAGAAAAACTTTTGTGCATATTTTAAAAAATAGTTTGAATTGTTATCCTTCAGAAATGAAAAAGCATTATATAATAAAATATAATAAATCTAATTATATTTATATAACAAAAATATTTAGATAATATTATATGAAACTAACATTTTTAATACCATTTTTAAATTTTTGTTACAGTGGACTAAATGTTAATTGTATTGCATTGTTAATAATAATAATAATAATAAGTTTAATTTGGGACGCTTTACAAGAAGTATAACAAAAATAAACACAAGTTTACACTTATTATATGAAATATTTGATGGCTTATTTGGTTTGTTTTTAACATTGCTTTCAGCATTCTTGGCTATTCAAGACAGACACAAGGTCGCATTGATACACAAGGTTACTTTAAAACTAGTCAAACATATTGGCATAGGGCCAATTTAGGTTAATCAATGAGCCTAATGCATGTGTTTATACTGTGGGAGGAAACCTGAGCACCCAGAGTAAACCCACGGGGACACAGGGAGGACATGCAAATTCCACACAGGTCAGGACTGAACTAATTCATGCCTTTACCATGTTACCCCATGCTTAGAAAATCAAATTGTAAACTCGGTATTGTGAATTAAATCATGAGCAAAGTGTATCGTTACACCCCTACTGATTTGTCCTTCGTTAGTGCCTACTAATTCAATTTAAAGCAGCTGAGAGATAAGCCCAAGCTTAAAATATGACAGAGAGAGAAATATCTACAGCAGGCATAGCACAGTACAAAAATAAATCCATCCAGCAGTTTTATAAAAGCCCCTTCTCCACAGAAGCCTGGGGCCACAAAACTCAAACATGTCACCAAACTGCAATCAGCCTGATCCTTAATTGGAGTATAGCCTATTTTGTCATTGATATCAACCCACGAATGGCGGTCTCATTTTATCCACTGATTGATTACAATTTGCCATGACTTTAAATGTCGCATCTGAGTCATGTTTGTCGCTGACTTAAATAGCCTAATCTTAAATCCTTTTACTAATTCAGAATTAGACATTTGATTTGCAGTCCAAAATTTCCTTGATGTAACGATATGATTGGAATGCAAACATAGTGTGTAATATTCCAGACCACAACAAAAACGAGCTGCACAATAGGCTTTGCAAAATCACATCTAAACTTGTATCCATACCCTTCTCATACCAGTAACCAGCTATCACAATCATAAAGGTCCGAGCAAGAAGGCTTTTGTTCATACAACGTCAACGTGTGACCATGGGGTTCATTTGGTTGCATACATACACTAACATGGTCACTCCATGGCCATTATTCAAAACAATCCACCAACCAAAAATGTCAAGCCACCAGCAACCTGCAGGCAGCATCATGTGAGCACTGATGAAGTATAAATATCATGTTCTCATACACAGTATGCACAAAATAATGCAGGCACCCATCCTACTGAATCCCACAGTGACTTTTAATATGACAGAGTCAGTTTATAGACTAACTGTCCTGCTCCCCTAAAAATAAAGTTAATACAAAATGGTATACCAACCTTGATGGGGGACTTGGCAGGATGCCAGGCTAGTCCGACCCTAATTCCACCAGAAACCTTTTAGATAAACGAGAAGTCAAAAGTCAAGTGTCTGACCTCACAGTCATGTTCCAAAATCTAGTGGAACGTTTTCTAGATTAGCGTAAGCTCTCATAAGAGAAACTCCATACCAATCAATCTGATGTCATCATTGGATGTCCACATCCTTCTGGTGGTAAATCCAGCCATTTTAGCCACCGTCATTTAAAATATGTGCATAAAGTCATACTTATTATCATGACCTACCTTTTTAGGGAGTCATTTTATCATATTTCTGACCTGTTAGTGTTCAGTTTCCATCTGCTTTTTCCCGGTGAGGTTTGCAGTGGTTCTTCTAGAGCTCCTAGAGAGAGGGGGTTCTCAAGTCAAGTCAAATTTATTTCTATGGCAATAGTTATGCAAGCCTAAGGCAACAGTGGAAAGGAAAAACGTCCCTAATGAAACAGGAAAGGGGAGTGGGGAAGCTGGGCAAGTGTGGTCCACCTACGCCTCTCTCTATGGTGCCCCTAAGGAGTGAGTAACCTCTCTCGTGTGATCTCATGGCAACATGGTCACTGGTCCCAGTGTGCCTCCCCAGATCAAATGGTCTAGAGCCACCACTGCTGCAAAAGGCTTTACACTCCAAGTAGTGTAAAGAAGTTTAATCATCCCAGCTAAGGGTACGAGTGGGAGTAAGAACCTCAGCTAAATAACCTTATTGTGGGAACTTTACATCTTAGATTTCCCGGGCTGAACAACAACGCACAAGACCGTCATGATCACCATGCACGTTCACCACATCACGTGTGTTCTGCAGTTGTGTCAATAATGTCAGTGCTTGGTTAAAACACCCACTGCTGAGATCAAAACAGTGGAAAAAAGCCTGTATGCTGGAAGTCAAGTGAACTGGTTACCATGACCAAGCATCCACACACGTCTACAATCACCACAAGCAACATTAAGCATTGGCTAGAGTGGTGTAAAACACACTGCAATTGGGCTTTTGTGCGGTACGAAAGGATGAATCATGCTTCACAATCTGCCGTTCTGATGGCTGAATCTGGGGCTCACAGATGCCAGGAAAGCCTTACAGCTCACATCCATAGTGCACATAGAAGGGGTGTGACTAAAGATAGTCCATTACCGTCATACATTTGTAAGATAAGATAAGATAGTCCTTTATTAGTCCCACAGTGGGGAAATTCACTGTGTTACAGCAGCAAGGGATAGCAAG